>JAPKLY010000805.1:110438-124380 GCA_026898435.1 Prunella vulgaris | reverse complement strand
CGACCCAACTCCGTCAAAAAAATGCTATTGCAAATGCTATTTTTAATAAATTTAGATAAATATCCAACTTTTCAAAATACTAGTTATTTTACTAGTAAAAATTAAAAATATAACGTCAATCAAAATTTTTACATATGCATAGTATTTTTTAGGTAAAAATAATCTAAGAAGTAGTTTCGATCAAACTCTGTCACAAAAAAAAAATTACTAAATATGCTATTTCTAAAAAATTTGACTAGACTCCGACCAGTTTCCGACCTTTCAAGATTACTTATTTAATCCTTAAAAATTAATAAAGATAACGTTAGTGTAAACATGTATCTTTTAAACTTTTTGTAGATTAAAGGAATATAAAAAATCATTCCGACCCAACTCCGTCAAAAAAATACTATTGCAAGTGCTATTTTTAATAAATTTAGATAAATATCCGACTTTTCAAAATACTAGTTATTTTACTAGTAAAAACTAAAAAGACAACGTCAATCAAACTTTTTACATATGCATAGTATTCTTTAGGTAAAAATAATCTAACAAGTAGTTTCGATCAAACTCCGTCACAAAAAAATTACTAAATATGCTATTTTTAAAAAATTTGACCGGACTCCGACCAGTTTCCGACCTTTTAAGATTACTTATTTAATCCTTAAAAATTAATAAAGATAATGTTAGTCGTAAACATGCATGTTTTAAATTTTTCTAGATTAAAAGAACGTAAAAAATCAATCCGACTCAACTCCGTCAAAAAAATACTATTGCAAATGCTATTTTAAATAAATTTAGATAAATATCCGACGTTTCAAAATACTAGTTATTTTACTAGTAAAAATTTAAAAGATAACGTCAATTAAATTTTTTACATATACATAGTATTTTTTAGTTAAAAATAATCTAAGAAGTAGTTACGATCAAACTCCGTCACAAAATTTTTTTACTAAATATGCTATTTTTAAAAAATTGACCGGACTCCGACCAGTTTCCGACCTTTCAAGATTACTTATTTAATCCTTAAAAATTTAAAAATATAACGTTAATCGTAATCATGTATCTTTTAAATTTTTTCTACACTAAAGGAATGTAAAAAATCATTTCCGACCCAACTCCGTCAAAAAAATACTAGTGCAAATGACTAGTAGTTCCGACCTAACTCCGTCACAAAAAAAAATTAGTAAATATTCTATTTCTGAAAAAATTTACCGGACTCCGACCAATTTCTGACCTTTCATAAATACTTATTTAATTCTTAATAATTAATAAAGATAATATTATTCGTAATCATGTTATTTTTAAATTTTCCTAGGTTAAAGGAACCTAAAAAATCAATCCGACCCAACTCCGTCAAAAAAATACTATAATTAAAGGTATATTAGTCACTTATTTTAATTTGGTGTAAGAAATGAAATAGGAAAAAGATTAGGGGTGAAAAGAGAAATTTAAAAAAATGAGAATTAAGGGTATATTGGTCACTTATTTTTAAAAAAGTCCAAAAAAGAGTTTTTATAAATTTATGGACAAAAAAGAGTTTGTACCATAAAAAAAGGCTAAAATTTATAATTTTCTCTTTTTCATAATATGTGGCATTAATTATTTTTAAGATTAAATATATAAATGAATATAGAATTTTTTTAAAAAAATATGCTCACTTGTCCCCTATTTTTAAGATTAAATATATAAATGAATATAGAATTTAGATCTTCTTCCTCACACTCCCCTAATTCGAGTTCTTCATCTTCCATATACATTGAACTAATTACTTTTATTCTTAAAGAATCAATCCCCAATAATCACACCTCTCCCCTCAAAACTATCCAACAATAAATATAAGTAAATCGTCCCAAGACAATGTTTAATATTAAACCATCTAATTTTGAAGAAGAGTTGCTCAAACAAAAAGTAAAAATAGACTCATTTTCATCTTAGTTCAATTAATATTAGAAATCGAGTCAAAATTTTAAAAATCGTCATCTTCATCACAGCTCATCTGAATCTTTATAAGAAAGGGCACGCTTCTTCTTCTTCTTTTTCTCCTTTGGATATGAATGCTCAAATCTCACACATTAACACAACTGAAATTTAAATTCATGCCGCTCAAGATTTGTGTGCCACCATCATCCTAGTGTCACTTTCACTTTGCTTTAGATTTGTTCGCCACTATCAAGAGTGCTAAATCCAAATTTAACTAAATATTTTTCTGTAGCTTATTTGTATTATATTTCTTTTATTTGAAATTAGTATTTTTTATAAATTTTAAATTTTAAATATAAAAAGTAAATTTCTAAAAATAATTCTTCATTAATATTAGATTATTTTATTTATATATTTAAATTATTAAAAAAGCACATGTTGCCTGTTTAACTTTTAAAATCTGACCTAATTTAAAAATATTCTGAAAATTTTTAACAATTTTTTCTAATTTGAAATTTTAAAAAATAATTATATGAAATTACTTAAATAAATATTGCCACTTAGACATTAAGATTCAATCATTAATGTCACTAGTAATAAAAAGTCAAACAAATAACTATATAATCACCAGTTGTGCAACCTGCTACTACAAGTAATAAGACCAATTTAAAAATATTTTTAAATTTATAGGATCAAAATCAAAATGAGCAATTGAGTGGGACCAAAATCAAATTGGTGTCAAGTATAATCCCATTAAATTATGATAAATTATCAAAAAAATTTATTAATTGTATTAGCCAAACACTTCAACTACTTAAAATAAATTATAAAAAGTTAGAGCTTATATGTTAAAAATTAGCTTAGGCAAAACCCTCTTAGACTTAGTTTTTCTTTTTTCTTTCTAAACATTTTTGTCCTTTAAATTTGTAATAGTTTGATTATTTAGGTAAACTATTTAAGTTCTACTTTTGTTTAATTGGTGGTTTAATTTGTATTTAATTCCACTGGTCTATTCAAGTTTATTGTTAAAACATATTGTTATTGGCCGTGACTATGACAATACTCGATAATTATGACGTCGAAAAATAAATAGTAGCTAGAGATCAGATTAATTGTCTGGAGGATATACTTGATGATCGATTTTAGGTGCTTTTGGGGTTACTATTAATTGCTTGGTAGAGATACACGTTTCTTAGGTTTATTAAATGAGTCTGATCTGTCACTTAAATATTTATTAAGTGATCAGTCCTATGAAATTAGGCACAACCACCTCTGAAGTGAAAATTTACTCATAAATGTATATAGTAAGAGGGGGAAGTGCCTTGACACAACCTTTTTTCTTTGACTATTTTTGTAATTGCACTTCATTAGTTTGTAATTGATTTATGCTGGACTAGTTTATAATTGCCCTTGATGACATATTTTAAGCAACATTTAGAATTAGTCTTAATTTTTTGAAACCTTCACTTTAAATTAATCGCGTCTAGATAGAATTGAGTCATCGTAAATCACTTTTGCACCAACTCTTTTTATGAGACCAAATTTGTAAATTTTGTAACGTTTGGGACTATATACATATTTGCAAGAAAAAAAAATTGTATGAGATCAATAGTGAAATGTTTAGGATCAATTCTAAAATAATACACGTCCAGTGGGATAAAAAATCTCTTAATTGTTATTTTAATTTCTAATTTTTTTCCTGATTTATTGTTGCTTAGTTTAAAAATCTTTATAGAATAGAATTTTATGCTGGTAATATAAGCATGGCAATTTATAGGATTGAGGAATCATTGCATTAGCTCCTCCCATAGACGATACTACTTTATCATTTATTTGTTTTGATACTACTACGAATCCATATACTTGAGGGGGATTACATAGCTGATAATTTGACAAGAAAATACATACGAAGCACCTTCCTTTTTACAAATCAATTTTGAAATTAGTCTGGAATTGGTGATGCACTTACCTTCCAAATTGTTATCGCTAATAGATAAGATCTTCAAATCGGTTAGATTTTCAATTTCTTTTGGTATGCTACCTGTAGAGAGCAAGAAAGTGAATGGATCTGAGATACTTGTGTCCTTGATAAACAATTGGATTCAAGAAATACTAATTTGACCAATTCTAAATATTTCTTAGGTTTATTAATTGAGTCTAATCTGTCACTTAAATATTTATTAAGCGATCAATCCTAGCTATGAAATTAGGCACAACCACCTCCGAAGTTAAAATTTACTCATAAATGTTTAGTTAGAGGGGGAAGTGCCTCGAAACCACCTTTTTCTTTCACTATTTTTGTAATTGCATGCACTTAATTAGTTTGTTATAGATTTATGCTGGACTAGTTTATAATTGCTCTTGATGACATATTTTAAGCACATTTAGAATTAGTCCTA
Source organism: Prunella vulgaris (assembly GCA_026898435.1). Taxonomy (NCBI): domain Eukaryota; kingdom Viridiplantae; phylum Streptophyta; class Magnoliopsida; order Lamiales; family Lamiaceae; genus Prunella; species Prunella vulgaris. The sequence goes on along the minus strand of JAPKLY010000805.1, from coordinate 120,079 downwards.
ATTTTTAGAAACCTTCTCCTTATATTATTCGCATATTCTATACATTATCATGTCATAAATCACTTTTGCACTAACTCTTTTTATGAGATTGATTCATATTTACCGTGCTAGAATAGACAACGTCCATTTACAGTTAGTTATTTTAAGTACTAAAGAAATGCAAAAGAGTCACAAATCTGCGAATTTTATACCATTTGAGACTATATACAAGCTGTGCAAGAAAAAGTTTGTATGAGATCAATAGTGAAATGTTTGGGGGCCAATTATAAAATAATACATTGTCCCATGGGACCAAGAATCTCTTAATTGTTATTTTAAGTTCTAATTTCTTGCTGGGTTATTGTTGTTTAGTTTAAAATCTTTACAAAATAGAATTTTATGCTCGTAATATAAGCATGACAACTTATAGGATTAAAGACTCATTGCACTAACACTTACCATGGATGATATATATTATTTGGTCGTTTACTTATTTTGATACTACTATGAACCCTTATATTTGAGGGGGATTGACTAGTTGATAATATGACAAGAAAATATGTACAAATCACCTTCCCTTTCACAAATCAATTTTAAAATTAATCACGAAAAGATGATGCGCCTACCTTCCAAATTGTTATCATGAAGATATAAGGTCTTCAAAGCGGTGAGATTTCCAATTTCTTTTGGTATGCCACCTGTAGAGAGCAAGAAAGTGAATGGATGCGACATACTTGTGCCCTTGATAAACAGTTGGATTCAACAAATACTAATTATTAATATATATAGTTCGACATAAAATCTTCGTGGAGTTCACACATAAGACATGCATGAGCAACTAAAGAATCCCAAGTTGATGATCAGTTAATGTGTGAACATAATATTGATGTACTGATTGATGTGTGTATACGTACAATATGTTTGAACTAAAGAAATAATTATTTCATAAAAGAGTTTTTATGTTTAAAATCAACAACTAATTTTGAGATAAATAGGATAAAATTTTTATAGCCCTACAACTTGCCACTAATTTGAATTTGATCCACATGGATAATAAATTTTGATATTGATCAAATATAAAAAAATGTAACTCTTATGGATCAAATTCAAAAAGAAAACAAATTATGGAACTTATAAAATTTTAATCCCTTATTTTTATAATGACAATATTATCATTCGTAATATCCATTACAGGATAGTCATGCAGAAAATTGGACAATATCAAAATTAACAATTATATGTTTATAAATTAATTCAATAAACATGTAACAATGAATCTGGAAGGCATTACATCATACTAGGGCAAAATAATGCACATAGAAATTGTTGAAAAATTAGGAGGTTCTAAAGTTAGAAAAGTGATAAAAATATATTGTTTGGTACGAATATAGATTTGTTATGAATACCTGTCAAGTAATTAACGTGAAGTTCCAGATCCACCAAGGAGGTGAGATGACCAATTTCCTTTGGTATGCCACCTAAAAATTAATTATTAAAGTTACTATGCCATAAATAAGATCAAACATATTCACATGAGTGTTCTGATATGAATATATTAATCTCATGTTAAAATAAAATACTAAGAAGATATTATATACCTTTGAAACGGTTGAACGATAGATATAAAGTTGTAAGCATGGGCAAACTCCCAATTTCTGGTGGTATACTGCCACTTAAATTGTTCTGAGGCAAGAGTAGATCCTCCAACTCCCTACACTTGTATATGTTTGCTGGAATTTCCTCGTAAAGTTGATTTCCCGAAAGAGATATTTTATTTAGTTTAGGGGCAGTATTACTACACATATCATCCGAGAGCTCACCCGATAGCCTATTATATCTCATATTGATTTCTATCAATGAAGACACACTGAATATACCATTTGGTATAGAGCCCCTAATCTTATTACCGGCTACGTTAAATATCTCCAAGTAAGACACATTTGGTCCTATTTTTACCGAAAAAGTTAAATTAACATTGCTTTTTGCCATGCACGGTACGCATGGTGGTTGACTTTGGAACTTTCCATCATTTTTGCTGATATTTTATTAGTATTTTTTATTAGAGTTTCAGTAATATAGAAAAAATAAATAAATAATACAAAATGAAAGAAAAATTGATTATTTGTCAGCCGCATCAGCAAGAGTGCCGGCAAACCCCAAATTCAACCACTAAGGGCTCATTTGGTTCGTAAGATAAAAGTATCTATCCGTCAAAATCATGCATATTTTTTACGGATAGATATTTTTATCTTACGAACCAAATGAGCCCTACGTGAATGAAAAAAAATTGATATTATATACACTTTTTCAGTAAAAATAAGACAAAAATTAGACAAAATCTAAAGAATTACTAGACCCAAAAAAAAAATCAAACTTTTTAGGATAAAAAACGAACACCCTATAACTTATGGGACGAATTTTTTTTTTATCTCTGATATATCCCAAGGGTGCTTAATTAGTCTCCGTGGGGCCAAAATGACCAATTCGAATATATTTGACTTTATATTCAGCGTTTAGATGGATTTGCTTGACTTGGGAGCCACGAGAATGCCCGGAAAATATTCTTGATATAATTAACAGATAAATATTCCATAAAAATATTAGTTACTTGTACATAACACCGATAAATAGGGACATGTAATATAAATATAGATTAATTTTTTTTTGTGCAAATCAAATCTAATATGAGAAAAACATTGAAATATGATTAATATTTCCTTTTTTCTAATTAAATTGATGATTTCTATATTTTAAATTCGAATTGATAATTTTTTTTGTTCCAAATCGACTAAAGAAAAACTTTAATAAATTATTAAACCAATATTCAAGTGCGCCAAGTGGTTCAACTTTCTAATATTTTCTGCCATAATGGCGTGTTCAATCTAGACCCAGTAAGTAGGCCACTTCTAATACACACAGTAGTCATGATGTATGACCAAGAGATGGCTTCTGATTGGTTCAAACGAAAAGGCATTGACTTTACTGTTCACACATCCAAAAGTAAAAAAGTGCGATAAATCATGACACGTTTGAAATGCTTTAGACCAACTTAAACTCCGAAATGTTAACTTTCACGCTTGAAAATGACAAAAGATTTAAATAATTAAAAAAAAATTATTAATTTTTATTAGTATATAATTAAATAATAAAAATATACTTTATCAATTTTTATAAATATAGAACTTTTTTTTTGGGTGTGTTAAATTAAATTTGGAACGTACAAAAAAATAAGTGTGAAAGTAAAATTGAAACAGATGGAATAGTAATTTCTTATCTCACATTCACTCAGTAAAATAATTTTACTCAAGAAATTAAAGAAACTGCTTAGAATAACTCATAACTTCTTTTATCCAAAGTAAAAAAGAATTAGCCCATGGCTTAAAACATAAAACTCATAATCAAATACTAAAATAAAAACTAAACAAACATGTTACCATTAAATTTGAAATAAAAGAAAAATATCACCTATAAAATCCTTCACAATTTTAAGAAATTAAAATACCCATTAAAATTCTAACTTGTGATTGCATGAGAATTAAATTCCTATTCTAATGTGTGTGGTACGTGGGGAAAGGGGCTCTCCCCAATGAAAAACTCTAGAAAAACTAAAGTATTCTGACCCTACGCGGGAATGAGCTATTGTTCTTTTTATATGGTCCAGACTATATACCCCTCCGTCCTTATTAGAAACACGCTCTTTTAATATACACATTCTATTTTTACTATATTTTATCGAAAAATTAACTAAATTTCGACAGATATTTACTGAATTAATATTTTTGCGATTTTTCCAAACATATATTTTGCACATTTTTGTTAAAATATGGAATAAATTTCAACAAAAATATATCAAAAATAGAATAAATATATTTTGGATGGGGCTATCTAATAATTTTGGAGGGGTATATATAGTTGGGCCCTTTTTATATTCTTTAGTCTTCACTAATGGGCATGGGCCTAATCCATTCATCGATATTTCAAGTGCCACGTGGTCACCGTGGTAACGATATTTTTGAAATACATCTTACCCCTTTTCTTTGCAGCTACCATTGTGGTGTGCAGAAAATAGGTGAAAAAGAGCAAAAAGTGAAAACTAATTTGATCCACATGGAAAAAGGAGTTTAAATCACAATTCGTCCCATAACTATTTAACAAAATAAATTTAGTCCCAAAATTAACTTTTTATCATATTTAATCCCAAATTTTCTAATAAGATCCAATTTTAGTTCAAAAATTAACTTTTTATTAGATTTGGTCCCAAATTTTCTAATAATGCCCGATTTTAGTCCCAAGTTAAAGGCTAAAGTGAAATAATATTAGATTTTATAAAAATTACATCAATAAATTTGTCGAAAATTACCAATTTTGATTTTCAAAATAATGTTATTTCACTTTTTACCTTATATTTCAAAACATTCTGATTTAAACTCGGGGTTATTTGGACAAAAAATACTTCAAATATCTATTTCAACTTAGCATAATAGTTCAAGATTATAGATCCTAGCTATAGAAATTGTATGCAAGAATTCTTATATTATTTATTACTAGAAAAATAAATAAAAGGTGAAAAGTGATATAATATTGTTTTGAAAATTAAAATTTGAAAATTTTGACAAATCTATTGGTGTAATTTTTATAAAATCTAATATTATTTCACTTTAATTTTTAATTTGGGACTAAAATTGGACCTTATTAGAAAATTTGGGACTAAATATAATAAAAAGTTAATTTTGGGACTAAAATTGGACCTTATTAAAAATTTTGGGACTAAATCTATTTTGTCAAATAGTTATGGGACGAATTGTGATTTAAACTCTGCTAAGGGCATTGAAAAGAGGGTCCATATATAAAAATATTTATATATATATAATTTTGTATTTTAATTATGGTAGCTCAGGTTATGAACAAAATTAGTGTGTAACAGAAAAAGGGAACTCGTGAAAATAAAATTATTTTAATTGAAAATGGGAATATAGTTATATCTATAAGTAACTAATAAATGGAAAATTACAATTAATTTCTTCATTCATCCTCTACGACGCCTATTGCCTGCTGCTGCTGTAGTCTTGGCTTTAATCTTATGGAGTTGCGCTGCTACTTGTATCGTGTCAATTCTTTCGTGCGGCAAAAAGGCTAAACATTTCATAGCAATCTCCAGAATTGATGACACCAATTCCTCCTTTGCACTTTCATCTCCTCTTGATACCAAATCAGGGCCCACAATTTCACTTATAGCATTTTTTTGCAATGCTTGGTCTACCCAATCCTTTAAGCTCATTTCTTCACTGAACATATCATCGGTCGGCTTCTTTTGTGTGAACATCTCCAACACCAATATTCCGTAGCTATACACATCTCCACTTGTCGATACTTTTCCATCCGATCCATACTCTGGTTAGTTCATCATCATCATCATCAAAGTATACAAAATTAATTAATTCAGCTTTGAGAATATATAAATTAAATATGAATCCTAGTGTTATTTATACATCACCTGGTGCAGCGTAACCAATAGTTGCCAATGTTGTCGTGTGAGTCATAACCTCCCCTTCATCAAAAAGCTTGGAAATGCCAAAATCAGCAACATGAGCGGTCATATCTTCGTCAAGAAGAATATTGCTCGGCTTTATATCACAATGAACGACAGGAAACGTATGACCGTGGTGAAGATACTCCAAGGCTAATGCAACATCTAATGCTATATCCAATCTTTGCACATCATCTAGAAAATAGCTACCAGAGTGTAACCAATTCTCGAGGCTTCCATTAGGCATGTATTTGAGAATAAGTGCTCTGAACTCTTGGTTAGTACAACACCCGATAACTTGGAGTAAGTTCCTGTGCCGGATGGAGCTCAGTATTTCACACTCTGTATCGAAGCTCTTGGTAGCTCCTTCTAACTCTAAGTTGAACACTTTCACTGCAATATTTAATCCATCAGAAAGTACCGCCTTGTACACTGAACCAAAGCTCCCGATTCCCAGCAGGTTCGTTTCGCTAAAAGAGCTTGTTCCTCGCACAAGTTCTACATATGAAATTCTTCTGCTAACAAAATTTCCAAGAGAATTATCAGCAAGTGAGGGTATTATTGTCAGCTTGCGTCGCCTTATGAGAATAAATACGACAACCACCACAATGATAGCTGTAAGCAAGGGGGGCACTATATATTTGAGAAGTGTCAGAGTGTTTGATCTCCCATGATTTATTGGGCAAGGTGGCACTTGGAATATTGTTGCGCCGCATAGAGCAAAATTGTGAGCAAAAGATAGAGCACTGGAGCTAATAATACCTCTTGGAATCTCCCCTTCCAATCTGTTATAAGACACATTGATATATTCGATAAATTTGAGGTCTTTCAAAGACTTTGGGATGAATCCAGAAAGATTGTTACGAGATAAATCCAAATAAATCAAGCCTCTAACATTTCCCAGTGATTCAGGGATGGATCCTTGAAGCTTATTGCTTGATAGATTTAGTGATTCCAATGACTCACAACCATCGATTATGCTTGGAATATCACCTGAAAACTGATTTAATGACAAGTCCAACATGTGGATTGCCTTCAACTTTCCAATTTGAGAAGAGAGTTGACCAGTCAAATAGTTAGAGGACAAACTTAGAATCAAGAGATCCCTAAGATTCCAAAAGTTGGGAGGCACGGTGGAGTCCAACTTGTTTGAACCTAAGTAAATGTTTCTGAGAGATTTAATATCACCTAAGCAATTTGGTATTGGACCAGTAAGCATATTCCCACTCAGGGCCAACGTCTCCAACTTACTCATCTTACAGAAGAGATCTGCAGAGACATCCCCTTCCAACTCATTAGCATAAAGAAACAATCCTTGAAGTTTTTGTAAATTTCCCATTCTTCTCGGGACAGATCCTGTTATCTGATTTCCAGACAAATCTAAAGTTATCAAGCTGCTCAAGTTTCCGATCTCGGATGGAATAACACCCTTAATGTTGCATCCACCTGCATTAAACCTCAGAAGGGAAGTTGATAAGTTGCTAATTGATGTTGGAAGAATACCATTAAGTGGATTATCTGATATTTGCAAGTGCTCCAAATATGGACAATTAGTTAATGAAGAGAGAAATTCCAATTCATGAGCTGCTGGGGATTCTAACTGATTTCTCCAAATATTAATTATCCGCAAGTGTCTTAAATTACCAAAGTTGGGCATGAGCCCACTAAATGAGTTGTTTGACATTTCCAGGATGATAAGATTCGTAGCATTGCTTGTGATAAAACTTGGAATTTCCCCGCTCAATTTGTTATCGAACAAATAAAGCTCTTGAAGATTATAAAGTGAAAATATCTTGGCAACGTCTGAAGGAATAGTGCCGGAAAGCTGATTCCATGAGAGATCTAGAATCTCCAAGGCTGATAAATTGAAGATGGAAGATGGGATGGAGCCTGATAACGAATTTCTTTGTAAGTTCAGGAACTCCAAGTGTACCAAATTCCGTATCTCGTGTGGTAATGCACCTGCAATATATACCCAATTACTTGCAAACAAAAAGTCCACTTTTTTGATGAAAAATCTTTGTATGTTGAAAAAGAAGACCACATGCGAAAGTTAATCTCAGTTAGCATCTTAGTTAATTAAATTTTTTTTTTTTTTTTGTAGTGCCACGACACATGCATCTTTCATTTATGTTAATGGAAGCTCATAATTATGGGCCTCCAGCAGCCCATTTAGAAATTTGGTAAATTAAAAGTTGCAGGCGATACTACATTCATCACAATTTTGACAAGTAGTTAGTATTTGTCAAAAACCTAAATTTTTGCGATGATGTCATAATCCTTCCACACATTGCAATGACATTTACTATGACACTTCGTCAGGCATGAAAATGACATCGTTTTACCAAATTTATGATAGCATTTGTAGTCACAATTTCATATTTACGTTTTCTACATCTTTTATTGCTGACTCCGTTGAAAGATGTATGATTTTATTGAGCATTCGACGTCCAAATTTCATTTTCTTTCATGTTTTTATTGCACAGATTTTGTTAATTACACTTGATAGAGAGTAATGTCTTGTTTTATTATTTTTAGGAAATCATGTGATTATTTTTTTTGAATGCAAAACGTGAGTACGAGTTCAATTTTTAATGAAGTCAAAAAGAAGAAAGAAAATGATGACAAGAGAGAAATAAAAAAACACAAGAGAAAATCAATGGTCAAACTCCAAAGAGCCATTATTTGTTCATATTTTTCGGCCTCCAGCAGCCCATTTGCAGAAATATACGTCTCACTAAAATAATATTAATTTTACGAGATCTCATTAATTACAACCTGGATCAACAATTTGGAGAAAATATTGAATATTTCATGTTTCTAAGGGGCAATTTGATATTTGGCTGTTAATTTTCAGAGCCCTCTTCATGGATTTTTTTTTTTTCAGCAGCTATCCTTTTATACACCTCTCACACACATGCTAAAATGTATTATTCACACGTACTAGTCAATTTTTCATCTTATAAAGCTCCAAATGATGGATTGAGTTTGAAGTTTTTTTTCATCCACCACTTGATTTAGGGAGTGATTCGTAGAATTTATATGCTCTTTATAAAAAGCTTATAAGTTGTTTTTGAATTTATAATTACTCTTAGGGTGTTAGGTAAAGTAAGATGTCTGACAGCTATAAGATCTTAAAATAAGCCTCTTATATTTTATATGTTGTAAAAAAGAAATTGGAATATCTTAACTTATTTTTGCACCACCTCCACCCCTATCAACCCGTCTCACCCCGGACTCCGCCAACACTCCCCAACACCTACCTCAACATAAAAAATAAAATAAAAAATTATTTTTTATTAAAATTAAATTAAAAAATTATTATAAATTATCAAAGAATTGTATTAGCCTAACACTTCAACTACATAAAATAAATTATAAGATGTTAAAAATAAGTTTAGTCAAACACCCTCTTAGACTTAGTTTTTCTTTTTTCTTTCTAAATAGTTTTGTCCTTTAAATTTGTAATAGATTGATTATTTAGGTATTTTCCTATAACTATTTAAGTTCTACTTTTGTTTAATTAGTGGTTTAATTATAAGACATGCATGAGCCTACTAAAGAAGCCAATTAGAGAGTAATTGCCGAACAACTTGTAAAAATGAAACCCAAGTTGATGATAATATGACCAGAAAATATGAACAAATCGCCTTCCCTTTCAAAAATAAATTTTAAAATTAGTAAGGAAATGACGATGCGCCTACCTTCCAAATTGTTGTCATAAAGATTTAAGGTGTTCAAAGCGGTGAGATTTCCAATTTCTTTTGGTATGCCACCTGTAGAGAGCAAGAAAGTGAATGGATCTGACATACTTGTGTCCTTGATAAACAATTGGATTCAAGAAGTAATCAAGTGAGCTAGCTCACTTGACCACCGGACTCCTCACTTGAGTGAGTGATCCGGGTTCCATTCCCTCTGGGAACCAATTGGAGATGGGAGATATAAGGTTGGCTTGGAGTTTTTTTTTTTTTTTTTTTTTATCGGTAAATGTTAGTTGTTAGTAGTTAAGTTAGTTCACCAAGTCTCCTTACACCCCATATCTCCAAGTCCAACCTTATATCTCCCATCTCTCAATTCGTTCCCAGAGGAAATCAAATCTGGGTCACTCACTCAAGTGAGGAGCCCGGTGGCCAGG
>JAPKLY010000805.1:65304-105320 GCA_026898435.1 Prunella vulgaris | reverse complement strand
TCATCATCAAGTTATATTACAGAAAAGGATTCTTCCAGTGACATGCTAAGTGCAATCCAAAGACTACAAGAGGAAAATGAAGATCTTAGAAGAGATAATCACATTGGAAGGGAACATGTGAAAGCTTTGTTAGCTGGAGTAGAAAATGCTGAGAAACAACTGCAGATTCTACAACAACTAAAGAAAGGTTACAGTTGTCTGAAAGAGTACAATGAAGAACTTTTCAATCAAGCAAATTGTAGAGCTGCAGATTGTGCTGAATTGAAGGAAACAATCAGAAGTCAAGAACTAATGATAGCTGAACTTGAAGAACACAATGCTTATTATCAAAAGAAGCTAGACTGTTTTGGAAAATCATCCAAACAATTGAAGAAGATGCTATCTGAGCAAAGGCATTCAAAGGATTTGACTGGAATAGGATATAATCCTTGTGTATGGATGAAGTACTTGCAGAAGTCAATTCCAAGACTTGAAAGAAAGTTCATCAAAGAATCAACCACTGAAGAAGCTGTAAACTCAACCCTACAGCTAGAAGATTTAAGATTCTTGAACTCATTCAAAGAATTGTCACCAAGAAGACAACAAAAGATCAAGGAGATCATGGAAGATACTGAAGAAGATGTTTCAAACATGTTGCAAAACATGGTTCTGAAACCAACTGCAGAATCAAACCTACAGTCAGAAGAAGAAGTCTTTCATAAACTAAATATGGAAAGAAGACTTAACTTTGATAGATTCTGGAATGGAAATATGTAAGAAATGTCTCCCTCTTCAAGCACTCAAAGAGGAGGTTCAAGCAAGAACTGTAGAATTAACAACTCTACAGCTTCCAAAAAGGCTTGGATTGCAAAGAGTAACACTGGAGGAAATCAAAAGCATTGGATTTCTAAATAATTCACTTTATTTTGCAGGGACATGTTACAACCACCAAAAGAGAGATTTGGTACATTGACAGTGGTTGTGCAAGACATATGACTAGAGATAGAAGTTTGCTTCAAAATGTGAAAGAACATAAAGGTCCTAAAGTTGTTTTTGGTGATAATGCCAGTGGAACAGCTAAAGGATCAGGATGTCTACTTAAAGGAAATGTTCAGATCAATGATGTTTACTTGGTAGATGGATTAAAGCATAACTTGCTTAGAGTGAGTCAATTTTGTGACAAAGGCTACAATGTAGACTTTACACAAGACACTTGCATAGTCAAAGATGTTGAATTCCAAACCACTAAACTGATAAGAACTAGAAAAGGGAATGTTTACATTGTGGAGTGGAACTCTACAGCTGAAACTACCTGCTTTCTAGCTAACAGTTCCAATGAAGTTAGTTGGCTATGGCACAAAGGGATGAATCACATACACTTTAAAACCATGAATGAACTTGTGAATAACAAACTTGTAAGAGGTTTGCCAAACACTAAGTTCAGAAAGGAACACCTATGTGATGCATGTGTCAAAGGGAAACAAATCAAGAAGACTTTCAAAAGCAAGATACACCCAAGCACTTCAAGAACACTTGAATTACTACATATGGATCTCTTTGGACCCATAGAACCAGTAAGTATAAGTGGGAAGAAGTATACTTTGGTTGTTATAGATGATTACTCAAGATTTTCTTGGACTGTGTTTCTAAGAAAAAAGAGTGAAACTCTACGGCGGTTACCAGAATTGTTAAGAAGGATTCAGAATGAAAAGAACTTGAAGATTGTAAAGATCAGATCAGATAGAGGAACAGAATTCACAAATCAAGTTATTGAAGAGTATTGTTCACTTTATGGCATAATGCATGAATACTCTGCAGCTAGAACCCCACAGCAAATTGGAGTTGCAGAAAGGAAGAATAGAACTCTAAAGGAAGCTGCCAGAACAATTATTGTTGAAGCAAAGTTACCTAAGAAATTTTGGGCAGAAGCAACAAGCACTGCATGCTATACTCAAAATAGATGCTTGATTGTTAAGGATCATAAGAAGACTCCATATGAGTTATGGAAAGGAAGGACTCCTAATATCTCTTATCTACACATTTTTGGATGTAAATGCTTCATACTGAATAATGGGAAAGAACACCTTAAGACTTTTGATTCAAAGTCAGATGAAGGTATCTTTCTAGGTTATTCTAATGTTAGCAAAGCATTTAGAGTGTATAACCAGAGATTAATGATTGTGGAAGAGTCACATCATGTTGTTCTTGATGAACAACATAGCTCCACTGAAGAAATTGTTGAAGACTCTAAAGAGGACAACTTTACAGTTACAAGTCAACAACAATATGTTGAGATCAAAACTCCTGTAGATTTGACCAACAAAGGCTTTGGCACTATAATTGTTGAGTTACCACCATTAGAGAATGTTGAAGACCTAGTCTATGAAAATGTTTAAACAGAAGTAGAGACACCAACAAAAGGACTTGATGAGTCTGCAGTAGGTGAATCTACAGCTGTAGAGAACAATGATCAAAGACTAGAACCTATGTCAGATTTGATTTGGTTGAAAGATCACCCCCTGAGCATGTAATTGGAAACCCATCAAATGCTGTAAGAACCAGAAGATAAATCCATGAGGTGATGTTTGCTACATTTCTTTCATCTTCAGAACCTACTGATATTCATGAAGCACTGCAAGATGTCAATTGGATTATTGCAATGCAAGAAGAATTGAATGGTTTTTAGAGAAATTAAGTATGGGAACTTGTTCCAAGACCTAGGAATCACAAAGTGATTGGAACTAGGTGGGTATTCAAGAACAAACTTGATGAAGATGGAATTGTAACCAGAAATAAGGCAAGGCTAGTAGCTCAAGGCTATTGTCAATCTGAAGGCATAGATTTTGATGAATCATTTGCCCCAGTTGCAAGATTAGAAGCTATAATAATTTTTCTAGCCTATGATGCACATAAGAACTTTACAGTCTATCAAATGGATGTAAAGAGTACATTTCTCAATGGTTTACTAAATGAAGAAGTGTATGTTGAACAACCACCAGGATTTGAGGAATCTACAGCTGAAGATAAGGTTTATAAGCTTAAAAAATCCCTTTATGGACTTAAGCAAGCACCAAGAGCATGGTATGATACCCTATGTGATCATTTGATCAAAAATAGATTAAAAAAGGGAATGGTTGATAAAACTTTATTCAGATTACAACATGGGAATGATATTTTGCTATCCAAATCTATGTTGATGACATAATCTTTGGCTCAACCAATGAGGAATTATGCAAAAATTTCTCTAAGCTCATGACTGAGAAATTCGAAATGAGCATGATGGGAAATCTGAATTTCTTTTTGGGATTACAAGTTAAGCAAATGAGAGATGGAATTTTCATCAATCAAGTTAAATACACTCAAGAGCTTATAAAATGATTTGGAATGGACAGTTCTAGGCCTACCAATATGCCTATGACACCTTCTGTGAGTCTTGACAAAGATGAGAATGACAAAAGTGTTGATGTAACCAAATATAGGAGACTAATTGGATCATTGCTATACCTTACAGCTAGCAGACCTGATATTATGTTTGCAGTATGTGTATGTGCTAGATTCCAAGTAAATCTTAAGGAATCACACTTGAATGCTGTAAAGAAGATAATCAAGTATGTAAACTCCACACAAAATCTAGGATTATGGTATCCTAAAGAAGGAGAAATTGAACTCATTGGGTACACTGACTCAGATTTTGCAGGCTGCAAGATTGATAGGAAGAGTACTAGTGGGATTTGTCAATTCCTAGGTGAAAGGTTGGTGGCATGGCACAGTAAAAGGCAAAACTCAATTGCTCTTTCTACAGCTGAGGCAGAATACATTACTGCTGGAAGTTGTTGTGCACAAATCTTACGGATGCAATATCAATTACAAGACTATGGGATTGATTAAAGAGAAACAACCATATTCTGTGACAATAGAAGTGCTATTGCTATTACACAGAATCCAGTTTTACACTCTAGATCAAAACACATAGATGTAAGGCATCATTTCATAAGAGATCATGTTGAAAGAAAAGATGTGAAATTGACAAAGATTCATACTGATATGAATCTTGCTGATATTTTCACTAAACCTTTGTGTGAATCAAGATTTTCAATCTTGAGAGGTAATTTGGGAATGTTAGAATTGTAAGAAGACTCTGTGAAAATCACTAAATTGCAAAGACAAGCCCAGAAAATTGGAAAAATAGAGAAAAAGAAAATTGCAACTGCAAAGTCACTCAACTGTAGAGTTGATAACTCTATAGTTGTAGACTTAGAACTGAACTGCAAATTCCTTACAAACTGTATATTTCCAAATTCTAAGAATGTCAACTGCAAACTTAGGGAATTTACAGTACTTTGTACAAATCTGCAAATTAAATGGAGCACTACAAAATTCAGAAACTTATGTACTGATTTACAGAAATTTTGGATTTATTCATGCATTTTAATTAATAAAATGCTTGAGCACGTGTAACATTTTAAATGGAATTAAAGTTTATGTGAGTTAGATTTTGGACAAATTTAATTATAAACTTTGGTCCAGAATTCAAAAACTCATAAATTTTAGGTCAAAGACCGGTATACCCCTGTTCTATGTGACTGTTTAAGGAAAGGTATTTAAAGGATCCTTCATCCTTTTCATATCTTACTTTAGTTTTCGAACCCCTCACCTGAAACCTTAACACTCCCCATCTCTTACTAAAAAGAAACTAAGAATCATGGCAATGAAAGTTATTTTCAGAGCTTTATTCGACTTTGATGAGATATTGAAGAAGCATCCTACTGATGCTATGGAAGATGTTATCAAACACATAGTGAACCAAGGTGTTCATTACTGTCTTATGCACAATACCGGAGCATATGATGATAAAATAGTACACGAATTCTACCAGAATACTGAAGCCAACGTAGAAAGGAAGACATTATCTGTGAAGATGCAAGGAAGAAATGGAAGAAATGTCAAGATTACAGCAGATGACATTTGCAAAGCTCTACACCTAAGGATTGGAGGTGATGCACATGATAATCTTAACTTTGCAGAGAAAGATGAGAAATATTTGAGGAGATTCACTGCAAAGAAGCCATTTCCAAAGAACTGGAAAAGGACATTCAAGAAGACTGACTTAGCAGTTGAGTATGTCTAACTTTATGAAGCCATTGGTAAATGCTTATTATGTAGAACTGGTGCTCATGATACTGGCACTATCTTGATGTGGGATTTAATGATTACTTTTGTGAAGGAGATTAAGATAGATATTGGAGAACTTTTGTTGAGAAATATAGGAAATGATGTTGTTAAGGTTGGTAAGAACAAAGGTTTTGGTTTTTTTTTAAATTATATTCTGAAGGAAGTTGGATTTTCCTTGTTCAATGGGCATGAAGGTCAACCCATCTTGATTCATAGAATCATAGGGAAGGCTAATTTCAAGAGAGGAGATGTGGATGCTCCTATGGTTGCTGAATCTAAGAAGAGAAAGAAGAAGTCTGAAAGAAAGGTCCTCACCATTATCAGATCACCAAAAGAACCTGAGAAAATGAGAATGAAGAAGAATGTAAGGAGAAAACTCTTAGGGTATGTTTGGTTTAGGGGATTAAATAGTCAATCCCCCAAACACAGGACTATTCCGGCCAAAACATGCATGATTTGGCCGAAATAGTCCTGTGTTTGGGGGATTGACTATTTAGTCCCCTGAACCAAACATACCCTTAGTGGATGAACCAAGTGATTCTGAGGATGAAGTTGATAGAGAGAAGAGGCAGAAGAAATTACAGTGTAAGAAAGCTATAGAAGTTGAAACTGACAAGTCTACAGCTGTAGACTTGCCAACTGTACAGTCTGAGGTACGCATTTCTGAGGAACAGATTGAAGAAGCTGAAGTTCCTGAACCTGAAACTGAACAACTCCCTATTATTCCAGTTGAGAGGGTAGAAGGATTTGAAGAGGAAAGGCAGAAATTTAATGAGTGGAAATTAGTTAGAGAAGAACTGGAGAAGTTAGTTGTTGAGGAAAGGAATTTGTTCCAGTGGGTTGTTGACTGGACAAATTGTAGTGATGTCAACGAACTCATGAAGCCTAATTTCATTGATGATTTCATTGCTGAGAAAAGAAGAAAGGATAAAGGTAAAGGAAAGCAGGTCATTGCTGAAGAAGTTGCAAAACAGAAAATCACTAAATCAGCAGCTGCAGCTTTGAGAGTTGCTCTTATGACTGAGAAAGATCCAGAAGCTGAATATCCTGAAATTGAGTATGATGTTGTAAGCTCAAAAAGTGAAGAAGAAATGCCACAGAAGACTGATGAAGGTAGTCACCAAATAGTTGAAGCTGAAGGCTTAACTATTTTGGCTAAGGAAGCCATCTTATTGGAATTTGCAGGAGCTAGTGCTGCAGATCCAGTACAAATTGAAGAAACTAACCCTGATCAACCTGAATTTGTGAAAGAAAAGGAAGCAAGAAAATATGATTCTCCATGCAAAGAACCTAAGGAAAAGCCAAATGATGATGATGATGGCAATGATGATGCACCAATGGGTGGTGCTCAAGCCCAAGCTCAAACTGAAGTTCAAGCTAAATCTGTGGAAACTGAAGTTCAAGCTACTGAGAATGTTCAAGTTGATGAGCAAATTATTGATGATACATCTAATGAGATTGATAAAGACTTATCACACCCCATCACAAGTATTTTTCATCAATCTCCACCTGCAATGTTCACTTTGGAGGAAATATACAGGCATGGAACTCCTCCATTTTAGAGCTATTCAGCCCTTGAGAGAGAAAATATAGATGATTATATTGCTGAATTCTCTACTGAAGTGATTATAACTCCTAGCAAGAGGAAGGCTTCCACTGAAGACTCTACAGCTGTAGAGTTGGCACCTTCCAAAGCTCAGAAAGTTACAAAAGGAAAAGAGTTGGTGATAAGAGAAAGAGACTCTGAAGAAGAAGATAGTGATACAAATCCTCAAATGACTCCCAAAGAAAGTGTATCTAAACTTAAAAATTTGGAGGAATCATTTAAGAGTATTGAAGCTAAAATTCTGAAGCAAGTCAAGATGGTACCTGATGCTATTATCTCTCAGAATGTGAGAAAAGGTATGGAAGACCTTGTGAAGAAGTTTGAGGAGAGAAGCTTAGAAGAAAAGAAAGTACTTGAGAAAAATTTCAAAGCTGTTGTGGACAGCTTACTGGCTCAAAATGAAGAAATCAGAAAAGAGAGTAGCCAGAAGACAAGAGAAATTATCACTCTACAATAAGATATCAAGCTTATGAAGGATGACTCTTTCAATCTGAAGGTAGAAGTGAAAGGTATGAAGAATGAAATGACCAAGCTGATATCTGGGAATGAGACCCTGAAAACTGAACTGATGAGCAAGCTTAACACCATTTTATCACATATTGATGTTGGCAAAAAGGGGGAAAGCAAAATAGAGAAAGAGATAGAAGAAAGAGAAAAGGTTACTGATGATATCCTTGAGAATGTGAAGGATATTGGAAAGGCATAGGCAAAAGAGCTTGAGGCTGCAAAGTCTAGAGATTTTTCTAAGAGATTGGGAGATCAATCAGAAGAAAGACCTCAATCAGAGCAGATGAAGGGAAGCTCTAGAGAAGGCAAGATTATACAGCTCCCTAAGTCTACAGCTCAGAAACCCACAGTTCAGTCATCTAAAAAACCTTTTGGTTATTGGGAACAAACAGTAAAAGAATCAAGAGAGAGAATGAAAGAGAAAGAGAAAGAAATGAGAGAAAGACAGAGAGAGAAAATTTTTGATGAATCTACAGCAGTTGTGACTGCTCAACCTCTAGATGTTCAACCTTTGAGCATGGGAACAAACAGTAAAAGATTCTGCAGAAAGGATTAATTAAATGAAAGCTGAATTTGTCAACTTATGGAAGGAATTCTTGAAGATATGCAATAGGCATACTGTGATTAAGAGAATTAAGCACAAGAAGGACAGATTTCAAAAATTCAAAGACCTGAAGGCTGATGGATCATTATATAAAGGAGATAATGCTCGTCTTATTGGTGGAAAGATCAAGAAAAATCCATTACCTAAGAAGATATTCAAGTCTAAGAAAGAAGAAGAAGAAGAAGCTGAAGCTTATGAACTACAGATGCTGATGAAGTATTTTGAGGAGGATGAGAAAAACATGAAGCTAGTGGAGCAAGGAATTTTGAAGCCACAAGATGAAACTGATGATGAAGAAAGAGATGCAGATCCCAAGCACAGGAGAAGATGAAGATTCTATTCTAGATTAGACACTAAAACTTTTTAGTTTTTAGTCTAATTATCTACTGTAAGCTGTATCTTGAACCCCTTTAATTTATGCAGCTCTGTGCTTTATTCTGTCTTTTGTTGTCTTGTGTTGTGCTTTCTTTTGCTCTGCTTTGCTCTGTTTCCTGTTGTTTTAAGACAATTTCTTATTGTCTTTGTTGTTTGTTTTATTGTTTGTTTTGCCAACATCAAAATAGGGGGAAATTATTAGTACCTTGGTTTAGATTTTGATGTGTGCAAAACAATGTGTTTAAATTGATCTAACACTTGTGCTAAGGAAATTGGTGTTTGAAACATATAGTTGTAAGTAAAGCCTACAGCTGTATATTTGATCACTATACAGTCAAGACATGATCCTACAGTTGTAAGGTTTCTCTACAGCCGATTTTTCATATTGATAGGACTCTACAGCTGCAAGGTTGAAGACTCTATAGCTGCAAAGAACCGTTTGAAGAAATGGTACAAGTCAGAGATTATTTGAAGATATTGAAGACTCTTAAGCACTATTAGTGTAGCTCTGTAGCACTCACTAAAGTGTACTTAAGTGTAGAATATTTTCCTAATTCTGGAGCTAAATGAAGATTTGTTACAAGACAGCTAGAATTCTAAAGGAAATGACAATAGTACAAGCTGTACTATCATGTGTGAAGGATGAGGACCACATCACACATGCCTATAGAGAGAGAAGCCTTATCTGAATTTCAAATTTGAAATTCCCAACGGATAAGTCACACCACTCAATCTATAAATAGAAGAAGTCCTCAGAGGAAAC
Source organism: Prunella vulgaris (assembly GCA_026898435.1). NCBI lineage: Eukaryota > Viridiplantae > Streptophyta > Magnoliopsida > Lamiales > Lamiaceae > Prunella > Prunella vulgaris. The sequence goes on along the minus strand of JAPKLY010000805.1, from coordinate 96,314 downwards.
AACAATAACCCTGAGCATACAAGTATTCTGCCTAAGCAAGTCTACAGCCAACAAATTTCTGAGAGAGCTTATTTATTTTTATTCTTTGTGATTCATAGGATAGTTGGTTAGGATTTTCTTAGAAAGAATCACACCTTTTTGTTGTTCCCTCACCTATTTCTACTTAGTGTAGATATCTCTTTGTGAGGTTTTGTAAAACTCTTTGTGAGTTTTATTATGAGTGAATAGGGTAGTTTAATCTCTTTTTAGAATAGGAATCTTAGTGAACCTAGTTCTAAGGGGGAACTACTTGTATTGATCTAAGTGATCACTTCTTAGTGAATTTGGCACTTGAGTGGTGTAACAGTGGATGTAGGTGGTATTTTTATAGACACTGAACCACTATAAACCTGGTCTATTTACTTTCTGTCATTTATTTCTTGTTCTGCATATTTAATTTCCCTGTTACATTCATCATTCTTTTGAAATATAAGTGCATAAAAACTTTGTGTTTATCACAGAGAAAAACTGACTCTACAGTTGTAGACTTCTCTAAGTCACTCAGCTGTTAAGTTTGTTTATATTGTTTTTCATTAACACTCACTTATTTCCGCTGCACATTAGAGTATTCTCAATACAATTTTAATTGTGAGAACTCCTCTGATATTTTGTCTACAAGTGATTTGTAATTTTGCAAAGTGTTTAAACCCTGCAGCTGTAGACTTCTTAAAGTCTACAGCTGTAACCTTTGTGGTCCAGTTTCTAAAACTCTTGTAGACTTATCTTTTTAAACTTAAAGAGGTTATTGTAAGGTTCTAGAATCCCTCTTTTGAAAAGTTTGAAAAATCAGATTTGGACTCAAGGTCTATTCAACCCCCCCCCCCCCCCCCTCTAGACCTTGACCACTTTAAGGGACCAACAATTTTGGTCCTGTAAGTTTGTGAAATGATCTAAATCAAAATATTTTCAAACTTATAGGACCAATATCAAAAGGTGTAACTCTTGTGGATCAAATTCAAAATGAAAACAAATTATGGAATTTATAAATTTTTAATTCCTTATTTTTATAATGACAATATTATCAACCGTAATATCGATTTACACCCTGTATTTCATAATGGACCACTAATACGTGCTTAGCATTTTAATCAAACTTAGTTAATACGAGAAATCCAAAATTACTTAGGTAAGGTAGGGGAGAGTCTGTAAAGTTAAAGAGAGAGGTGGTCCTGGTGTCATACAGAAAATTGGACAATATCTAAATTAACAATCATATGTTTATAATTAATTCAATAAACAAGTAATAATGAATCTGGAAGGCATTACATATATCCGACCCACTGGTTATTGAAAAATTATGAGGCTCTAAAGTTAGAAAAGTAAAAATATATTGATTGGTACGAATATAGATTTTGTATGAATACCTGTCAAGTTATTACCGTCAAGTCCTAGATACACCAAGGAGGTGAGATGACCAATTTCCTTTGATATGCCACCTATGTATAAATTAATTATTAAAGTTAATATGCTATAAATAAGATCAAGCGTATTCACATGAGTGTTCTTATATAAATATATTAGTTTCATGATAAAACGAAATACCAACAATTTAAAGATACTATAGTGTAATTAGATTAGAGGAAGAGATATTCTAGAGAAGTGAGATTTAAACAGATTTGGTCCCATATTAATCCATTAGTTTTAATTAAAAAATCTTTTGGAACCATTGATGTTAAAAAAGAACCAAATTCATGAGTACAAATTCTCATGAGACCATTTGTTAAATTTACCATAAAAAAATTATATGTAAACATGAAAAATATATATGTATATGTATATATGTAAAAAGATATATAAGAGAGCAAAAAATGGAGAAGGTGGTTGGATCAAGTATATAGAGCGAGACACCAGCTTTTCGTACATGCATAATAAAATATACTCCCTCTGTCCCACTATAAGTTGCTCATTTTGCCATTTTCGTCCGTCCCACTATATGTTGCTCATTTACTTTTTTACGTTTTTTAGAAATTACTATTCACTTCTTTACTATTATTTTCAATACTTTTTAAACTATTTCCATTACTTTTTCTCTTTTCTCCATCACATCACCTATACTATATCAATATTTTATACTCTTCTTAATACTTGTGCCAAAAAGTATCGAGCAACTTATAGTGGGACGGAGGGAGTATGTAAGAAAGACATCTCAACAATTTATATACCATAAAAAAAACAATTAAATCTAAAACTTAATTTAAGTAAGAAGATATTATATACCTCTGAAATTGTTGGACCATAGATTTAAAATGGTAAGCATGCGCAAACTCCCAATTTCTGGTGGTATGCTCCCGCTTAAATTGTTAAAGGCTAACCGCAGATCCTCCATCTCCCTGCATTTGTATATGTTTGCTGGAATTTCCCCGTAAAGTTGGTTTCCGGTAAGATATATTCTTTTGAGTTTGGGAGCAGTATTATTACACAAATCATTTGGGATCTCACCCCACAGCCTATTATACCTCATATTAATTTCTATGAGGGAAGGCATGCTGAGCATACCATTTGGTATAGAGCCCCTAATCTTATTACCGGCTATGCTCAATGTTTCCAAGTAGGAAAAATTGGCAATCTCACCTGGGATAATTCCCTCAACAAAATTGTAGCTCATTTCTAAAGTCTGCAACCTTGAAATGTTAAACAGAGGAAGCAGGGGGATTGTACCGGAAAAGCTGTTGTTATTCAGATAGATATGTCGAAGCCGAGATAAGTGGCCCAACCACGATGGTATTTCGGACGCAAAAGAGTTAACTCCGAGGTTCAACACCTTTAGGCGGCGCAAATTGGAGAGCTCAGAGGGTATCACGCCTGTGAAATTGTTGAAGCTTATGTCCAAAGACTGAAGAAATGTTAGATTTGCGAGGTGTGGAGGAATGGTTCCGGCGAGGTGGAAGCCGGAAACATTCAAGGCGGTGACCCTATGGTGTTTTGTGCCGCAAGAAATGCCAATCCAGTTGCAGATGGAAGTGTTGGAGGACCAATTGCCGCTCAAAACAGAGTAAGTGACGGAGTTTTTGAAGGCAAACAGTGCGTATTCATCGGTGCTCAAATTGAAAATAGGGGCAGATGAGGTGAGTGTGAAGAAGGAGAGTGCAACAACAAAAGAAAAGAAATAACAGTCCATTGAGATTAATGGCATGTATGTATGGTGAAGCAGGGATGGATATAGATAGGGTCTCTCCTGTCTCATATCTTATATGAACAACATAATGATATATCATATATACCAAGTGTGCTTAATTAATTAGTCCATGTGGGACGAATATATTGAGCGTTTAGATGGATTTGCTTGACTTGGGACCCACGAGGATGTTCGGAAAATATTCTTGATATATTTAACAAATAAATATTCCATAAAAATATTAGTTTTTTGCAAGAATGAAAATTATCTCGATATTTCTCCGATATATCCATTTTTCATAGTCATCGATATTGGGTAGAAGCGATATTATCAATATTAATATTTCAATAAATTTAAGGCCTCGATAATTCTATCGATGCCGATATTTTCAATCTTATTACTTGTACATAATACCAATAAATATCAACATGTAATATAAATATAGATAATTTTCATTTGTGCAAATCAAATCTAATATGAGAAAAACATTGAAATAGGATTAATATTTCCTTTTTTCTCTAATTAAATTGATAATTTTTATTTTTAGATTCGAATTGATAATTTTTCGTTTTGAAGATGCCAAATCCACTAAAGGAAAACTTTAATAAATTATTAATCTAATATTCAAGTGCGCCAAGTGGCTCAATTTTCTAATATTTTCTGAATTAATGGCGTGTTCAATCTAACAGACACACAGTAGTCATGATGTATGACCGAGAGATGGCTTCTGCTTGGTTCAAACGAAAGGGCATTGGCTTTACTGTCCACACATCCAAAAGTAAAGAAGTGCGATAAATCATGACACGTCAGAAATGCTTTACACCAAAAGTAAAGAAGTGCGATAAATCTTTACTTTCACACATGCAAAACGGCAGAAGAATTAATTAATAAAAAAATTATTTCATTGATTTTTATGAGTATATAATTAAATAATAAAAATATATTTTATCGATTTTTATAAATATAATTTTTTTTTATGTGTCGAAGACAATTTAAAATATTCAAATAATATAAGTGTGAAAATAGAATTGAAACTGGTGAAATAATAATTTTTTAAAACTTTGAATATGCAAAATTCAATGATCAATTAAAAACATTCATTCAGAAGAATCTTTTTATTCAAAAAATTATGGAAACCGTTGTAACTAACTTATAACTTCCTTCGCCAAAAGTAAACGTAAAATTTATAATCAAAATACTAAAATAAAAACTAAACAAAAGAAAACTAAATTCTTAGTCTAATGTGTGTGAGAAAGAGGCTCCCCCAAATGAAAAACCCTAGAGTATTTTGGCCCCCTGCAAGAATGGGCTATTGTTGTTTTTATATTCTTCGGTCTTTTTTCACTAATGGGCATGGGCCTAATCCATACAGCTAATTAAGTAAATCTGCCAAATTTGAGTAATGGGCCAACAAATGGGTTGGTAAAATGAAAGATCAAATGGGCCAAATTAATTCTATGGACCTGAGATTTGGGCTTCCAATTAGCTGTGCTTTTTCTTCGATTTTGGACTGGTGGTGAGTTGTGACGCGTGTGGCTTCCAGGATCTGGCGGTTTCCGACGGGGAACAGGTCTGTGGGAGCGGATTTCCGGCGAGTGATTGCAGTGATTTCCGGCATGGGTTAGAGTGCATTTCTTCAGAATGGGCAGTGGACGGTGGAAATGATTTTTGAAAGCTATTCTTTCTCTAATCTTTGATCCTGAAGTTGATATTCCCTCGGTCCATGAATCTTTTTCCCATTTCTTTGTGGGCACAAGATTTAATAAAAAGTAGTATTATATTGAAATGATAGATAAAGTAAGGAAAAAGTAAGAGTATTGTGGGGTCCAAAAAATTTTTGTGAGTGTAGTTTGTTTCCAAATAAGGAATTGAGAAAAAGTTTTGTGGACAAACAAAAAAGGAAAGTGGGAAATAGTTTGGTGGACAGAGGGAGTAATATGTAATACTCCCTCCCAGTGGCGGACCCAGGATTTAAGAACTGGGAATACAATAACATATAATTTTTAAGACAAAATTTGTGCGAATTTGAGTTCAGTGAATCCAATTCTGTCATTTTAGTATGAAATATCACTATTATACATATTCACAATCTCTATTATAAAATTATAACATATTTAATTATAACAATGTTAATAATGATAGTAATTATGCATAACAATGATATTAAAAAATAGAGCCCGTGTGAATTCAAATTCATAAGAGACCTACTCAACCTATAAAATTTTGAACATATAAAGAATTTATATGAAAATTGTTCATAATAAGTTTATCATAAAACCGTTTTAAAGTATTAAATACTTTAATAATTTATAATCAAGTTAAAAATAACATTTTATAAACTTTTAAAACAACTCAAAAATATTAAAAACTTATAAAATGTTTAATATAATATTTGTCAAATATTCCTTTATGTTTATTAATTAAGTTAATAGCAGATATTATATTTCAATTGAATACAATAAATATATTATTTTTAGCTAAGCTAATACACTCATCTAATTGTATATATGTATATATATATATATATATATATATTATATAATATGATAAAAAATTAAAATGGGGGATACAGTTGTATCCCCATGTCACTTCATTGCGTCCGTCAGTGCTCCCTCCATCCCGGATCAATTTGCACCAAGTTGCATATGATTTAAGAAAAATATATTTTTTAAATATAGTAGTGGTATATGGATAAATGTATGTATATTCTTATGAGTTTGCATGTAAATTGATGTTTCTTTTTAAATAGTGTGCAAATTGATTTAGGACAATCCAAAATAAAAAGTGTACAAATTGATTTGGAACGGACGAGTATAAGTTATTGCCACAAGATGGCCACGTACCACTAAACTCTGTCTGTCTCACAAAAGAAAATAGTGAGTTCAATTTTCTTGTCAACAATACGCATGGGCATGGCCCACCAGATACCATCATACACTAATTCATTGTTTTTGAAAATCGGTTGAACTGGTCGGACCATGAACCGGCCATAGAACCGGTCTTGTTGCCTCCTGAAAACTATTTTTACGGTTCAACCGGTTAAAACCGGCCGGTCAACTTTATATTTTTTTTATAATTCTTTTATTAAATTAAATCGTGAAATATGTCTCAATCCCAAAATTAATTTATTTTACAGTTTATATATTTTAAATTTTCATAATAATATTTTAATTTGAGATTTTACTTATACATGAATTATGAAACATATCATGAATTATAATCTGGTATTATACCTTGAGCTATTTTGAGTATGTTAATTTCGATTCTATGTGATCCTATTATTTTATTAATTTATTTCAATATGTGACATATAATTTATTAAAATTTTAATGAGAATATTTAATTTATTTTATTTTTAATATAACATATATAATATTTAAAAATGTAAGTCAAAATAAATTTAACGGTTAGACCGCCGGTTCAACCGGTTGGACCGGTTGAACCGTGGACCAGTGCTCTATCCGGTTTAGTCACCGGTCCGGTTATGAAAATACTGCACTAATTAACAAATTAAACCAAGCGTTCAATTTAATTAAATTTATTAGGATAAAATAAGTAGTCTTTTTTGGTTTTTTTTAGGTACAAACTCTTTTTTATCCATAAATTTATAAAAAATCTTTTTTGGTCTTTTTTAAAAATTAGTGACCAATATACCCTTAATTCTAATTTCTTATTTTAAATTTCTCTTTTCACCTCTAATCTTTTTCTTATTTCGTTTCTTACACCAAATTAAAATAAGTGACTAATATACTAAAACTTGCTAACCTGAAAAAGTATAAAACGAATCAAGAAAAACATCAGTTTTGGTTTATTGAACCAAAACTGTTCATTTTGGGGTCTATTTGCTGCTCTCTCTGATGTCAAGACTATTAAGACATGCTGAAGTTTTGTGTCAATAAGTAGAAGAAGCTGGAAATTATAGACAATATATCATTTAAGGAAAAAAAGTGTAATATATAACTGAAAAATTAAAATAGTTTTGTAAATATGTAACTTTTAATCGACTACGTTAAATCATATCTTTGCTTGCTACTAACACAAATTTTTCTCTGTTATTATGTTAATTAATACATTATAGAGCGTATTTGAGCTAGCTTCTTTCATCTAGATGTTGGTAAGTCAATTCACTTGGTTTTTTCTTCTTCATATATAGAATTAATTAACTTGTATATAATTTTGAGAAGCTTAATTTTGTTTTTTATTTCTTCAGTGGCAGTTTAACAATGAAGCCAGCAATTTACTTGATCCATTCACTACATATATCCAGCTATACTTGCACCGTAAGCATAAATTGTTCTGCCCAATTAATTAAAATTGCATATATATATTTTCTTTTTTATTAGTAAATGTTAGTTGTTAGTAGTTAGTACATAGTATTTTTTTGACGAAGTTGGGTAATAGTGATTTTTTACTTTTATTTAATTTAGAAAAAATTTAAAAGATACATGATTACGACTAACATTATCTTTTTTAATTTTTAAGGATTAAAAATGTATTATTGAAAGGTCGGAATCTGGTCATAGTCAGGTCAATTTTTTAAAAAATAGCATATTTAGTTTTTTTTTTTTTTGTGACGGAGTTAGAAAGGAACTACTTTTTAGGTTATCTTTACCTAAAAAATATTATGCGTATATAAAATTTTGATTGAAGTTATCTTTTTAATTTTTACTAGTAAAATAACTAATTTTTTAAAAAGTCAGATATTTGTTTAAATTTATTAAAAATATTATTTGAAATAGTATTTTTTGACAGAGTTGGATCGTAATGATTTTCTACGTTTCTTTACTCTAGAAAAAATTAAAAGATACATAATTACGAGTAACGTTATCTTTTTTTATTTTTAATGATTATATATGTATTGTTGAAAAATCGAAATCTGGTTGGAGTCCGGTCAATTTTTTTAGAAATAACATATTTAGTGAATTTTTTTGTGATGGAGTTAGGTCGGAACTGCTTTTTAGATATTTTTACCTAAAAAATACTATGCATATGTAAAATTTTGATTGACGTTATCTTTTTAATTTTTACTAGTAAAATAACTAGTGTTTTGAAAAGTCAGATATATGTTTAAATTTATTAAAAATAGCATTTGCAATATTATTTTTTTGACGGAGTTGGGTCGGATTGAATTTTTGCGTTCGTTTAATAAAGAAAAATTTAAAATATACATGATTACGACTAACGTTATCTTTTTTTAATTTTTAAGGATTAAATATATGTATTACTGAAATGATTAATAATTTTCTTCACCCAAAAACGAAAGGATTTAGCTCATGGCTAATGGGTAAACAAAAATTAATGAGACAAAAAGAATCATACAAAATAACATAAATTGATAAACAATGAGACAGAAACTACTAGGAATAATTGAAACAAGAATTTGCATAACAAGAATAAATGAGACAAAAGAAATTAATGAAGACCATATAAATAAATCAATAAAGGAATGATTGAAATAACAAATATGCATAAAACCTAATTAAAACTTGAAAATTAAAATCAAACTTGAATAATCAAAATAATATTAAAAAATCCAAAACAAAAATTTAAAGTCCTTTCAAAATAATCCCTAATTTCTATTGTGCATGAAAAACCCAAAATTAATCTAAGCCCTACTGCCTAATCTACTGAATAAACTAATTACTGTGTGAATACTCCTCGTCTAATTCCCCCAAAACCAATATGTACTGCCCTCCCAAAATATGCAAATGGGCCTAAAATATATTTAATAAAACATTGGGCTTAAATATGAATTGGGCCAAGTAATTTTTTCCTCAATTACCAAGAGCGGTTACTGGTTACGCTGTGTAGCTTCTTCTTCAATTAACGGTGGACTCGACTTATCGGCGGTGACGGATTTCGATCAGCAGCTGAAACAGGTGTTTCGCGAATCCGTCAACAGATTCGAATGGTGGTTGCAGGCGAGCTGTTGTGCGTTGAACAAAGACGGCAGATTGTGGTTGAGACGCCTGTGTGTCGCGGCGGCTTCCCACGATTGGCCATATATGAAGATTTGATTTGATTGAAAGTGAACTTATCTGTAATTCGATTTTCTTAAAGAACCTATTTTAACTGTCATAATAGTAATACTAGATAGTCACACTTTTGAGATAATGGGCATTTTGCTCCTGAAGAATCACTACTTAAGAGTCATTCAAGATGTATCTCATAAAAAAAACTCCAATTGCTAACAAGTGCGCCTATCTTTTGTCCTGAACAACAAAAATTTGAAGTAATTTTTACAATATGTACAAAATAAGTACTAACATGTAAAAGAAAAAAGAATAATTGCAATAACAATTGTGTGATATACACAACAGTTATGGATGATAAACTTACTTGCAACAGAAAATGTGATAAATGAAAAAATATAAACAGCAGAAAACTCCCTCGCACAGTTGTAGCCTGGGGTTGGTCTGTGATGGGTTTGAAATCCATCGGTCTAATATTTTAACTAATTTTTATGTGATTCGTGTTGGTTTTGAGATAGTGGTATTTAAAAAACCCAGGACAGAATATCTATGAATATATGAAAACACTGGAAAACGACGGACAGAACAATAAACCGAGTCATGGTAAGACCTTTGCCCGCAAGACGAAATACGTCCTGGCTAGTGCTCACAGGATGATACGTATTCGTCCCCAAACGTAAAACGGTTTACGTCTCTGTGATAGCAGCACCGCTAAACACAGATCAAAGGCGAACTCACGAAGAATACGAACTGAACACTCTATATGCTGAAAAACAGAGGAGAGAGAGAGGACTCGAGATTCAGATTTTCGTAAAAAATTTATGTATGCAGGACCCTCCTATTTATAGATGCGAAAAAGGAACTCAAACGGTCCGTATAATTTTAGATGACGTGGCAGTGACACAGTATTAAACTTATCCGGAATTTAAATATTTAAATTTTGACTCAGATACACTTACTGATCCGGATTGATGAGAGTGGGCCAAAGGCCCAAAGACCAATTGCCAAGATCCAAGTCCACAGCCACGGCCTCGGCTCGGCTCGCGCCAAAGACCAATTGCCAAGATCCAAGTCCAAGTCCGAGGACTCGGCGCGGCCGGCCGTCCGGACGGACGGCTGCGGCGGCGCGCGTGCGCGCGCGGCTAATGGGAGAGACTCCCTTAGCCTATTTTGAATACCATCATGAAACTCCTATATATATACTATGAATTCCTTCATAGTTTTTCCAATGTGGGATAGTTAAGAGATTCCAACTTTTAACTTACTCCCACATGGACCCACATCAACTTGTATTAATATCTATACTTTAGGAATTAATTTCTCACTCACCGTAATTCGGTTTTGAGAAATAAAAATACCGTGATGATCTACTCCGCGAGTAGAGCGTATCGACTATATATAGTCATATGGAAATTACCATTTTACCCTCCAATAAATTGGTCCAATTAAAGCATTACAACTCAATTTTCAAAACCAATTACAACAATTCGTGGTTAGATTAACAAATGGTTCAGTATTAGGGATAATATACAAGTGTAGTAATTTGACCAACTTGCGCTTTCTTAGTAGAACCTAATGAAAGGGATTGACTTTTGATACCAGTGTGTTATTAAATGTACATAGGTGTATTCACTTAAATTCAAAAATATGCAATCCCTAGTACTATACGGTGATTAATGATATATTAAGGGGGCGCTTGGTATGAAAATCCTTCAATGGTAATGGGAATTGAGATATAATTGTAGTAATTATAGTAGTAAATTAGAACAAATGAGATACATAACATTGTTTTTCCTCCTAAATAAGGTAATCAATACCCCCATTTGATTACCCTCTCTTCACCTTGTAATCATCCTCCTCAATCAATCCCCAATATCACAACCAATATCTTTCTTTTTTGTCCACTTTTTCCAAAATTGGAGCACAACACTATTGATATAACCACCATAAATACAAAAACACATTCAACATATGTAGGGCAAAAAAGGAAAGTGAAATTCCATTCTCATTACCATTGAAGAATTTGAAACAAGCGCCCCCTAAGTAAAATTTTCGGTACTTCTACATGCAATTATATTATTATAAATGATTTTATATGTAGCTAACAGTTGATAAAATTTAAATAGACATACTACTAAATTGATAAAACAGATAAATAGAGGTCCATTTCAATTAAGGTAAAAATATAAATGATGAATTTGACTTAAATCTCTATTATATATATATATATTTATTTTCTATTATTTTCTATTTTCTATGATGTAAAACATTTTTTTAATTTTAAAATTGTGCATAAATTTTTTTAATAATTGAGAACATTAACTCTTAAGTATGCGAGTTTTAAATTAATACCACCTCCACCACGCAACACATGGACGTAGATTTTTGGGGATACAATTAAAAAAAATAAAATTGTAATGAGTGAATCTTTGTGTACATATATAAATATGCTTGGAATATAATTTCATAAAAAAAAATTCATTTATTTTTATGTGCAAAACTGCTGGTGAGATATTCCAATAAAATTAGTATACAATCTATGTTTTAAATCAAAATTCCACTCATATTTCATATTCTACCTGTATCAGTCCAGCAATTCATGTCCTGTATGACTCGTCAGAATTCAACTATATTAATTTATATATTTTATTTCACATATCCAATTAAATTAATTAATATGTACATTATAAAAAAAAATTCTGTACATTTCAATTTCATTAACATACACGCCCAAGTAGTCATTCATGTATCAATATATAAACAATTCCTAGCACATTAATCTAAGATACAAATATAATTCCTAGCACATTAGAAAATTTAATTAAGACCCCCTTTTCTTTGGTCAATCAAGATTTTTATAATTATTCATGTGTTACTTTCTTGTTAGAAGTCATGTAAATATTTTCCATGATAAAACTAGTCTAAAAGTCTTGATAAATGGTATGTGAATGCATAAGTTAAGTGAATGGCATGATGGTTAATGTTAATTTTAGATTAAGAATTATATGTTTCTTGTTTGACTTGAAAGGTACCCAAATTTGGAGTTCTTCGAATTTCTGAGAACACTACAAAAAAATGATGAAATAAAGAGGGGAGTTAGTGAGGGGGTTGGGTTCCCTCTTTAATAAATAAAATTAAAGAGGGCTCTAAAGAGGGGGGGCAAAATTTAAATTTAAAGAGGGGTTGGAAGAGGGGATAAAAAACCCTCTTTATTTAACGAGAGCAGAATAAAAAATCGGCTTAAGCACAACTTTTGTAAAATATAAAATTAAAAACTAGATGAACTTAGGAATCTCCATAATTTATTTAAAAAAAAAATTCACTAGTCTAAATATTTTTACAAAAATTATTTTTTTAAGGAGGCACTGCTCAAATTTTGTGGAAACCTAAAAAAATCATTGTGCACATTCTGAAAAAGATCCAAACCTGACTTTTTTCACTTACAAAGGGAGGGAAATTTTTTTTAAGGCCAACAGGTTGGGGGGTTAGCAAAAGAAGGCCCTTAAGTTTACGGGCTGGCAAATTAGGGACCGCAACGTTTTGGGTTGGCAATTTAAAGACCGCAACTTTTTAACTTGACAATTTAAGTACCGCAATTTTTTTAACTTGGCAAATTAAGGACAAATTGGCCCGTATTAGCTCCAATTAGGCTGATACGGGCCGGAGATTATACGGGCCAATTTGTCCTTAATTTGCCAAGTTAAAAAATTGCGGTCCTTAAATTGGCAGCCCGCAAAGTTACGGGCCTCCTTTTGCTAACCCCCTAACTTGTTGGCCTTAAAAATAAAATTCCCATCAAAGGGATGGAAGAGTCTAATGGCTAAGATGGTTATTATATGAAAATGGTCTAAAATGGTTTCACAAATTGTACCCGCTGCTTGTGAATTTTTTACGAACATTGAGGGATTTGCGATGGAAATGGGAATAGATCCGTGTGGTTTTGATTTGGTGGCGTTCAGAGGATTTATGTACACTGTAATTATTCTGAATTTCGTGTTCTATTATCAGCTCCTCCTCCTTCAACCGCTCGTTCCTGCTGGAGGTACTCTTCATTCTTCTGTTTCATTGTACATTGGCGATTGCATTTAGATTGATTTGATTGTGTATACTGGAGATTGGGGATAACGCCGAGCAGGCTTCACGGTAATTTTAATTGATTTATAAAATTGGTTCATGTTATTATGGGGGTTGTTTGAGAATATTAAATTTAGTCAATACTTTGGCAAGAAAAGTTTTGTACCTTTAGTTGCACAAGGATAGTCGAAAACGCATAAAATAGGTGTTATATCTATTTGGTAACTAATTTATTTACAAAGGAAAATGTTACTGCATTGATTTTCTTCCTCTTTTTCTGTACACTAAGAGAGGAATACACAGTAATCCTGGGCCATGTAGTCATTTCTAGGCTTTAGATTTGCTTGAATCTTATAATAGGTGCTAGGGATCAATTTTTTCTCCCTTATTCGTCAACAAATTTCCCTGTGTAAGAGTGAATCTTTGAATTCTTATCAAGATGAATAGTGCGTGTTTTGGTCACTTAGATCAAATTTTCTACGAGGCCATAATTCATATGGAGTTAAAGCGATTGACTTTCAAGGCACTAGATTTAGCACATAAGCATCTGTAAATAACACATCTTCCCAAAAGGAGATATTATGTAAATTTGCTTGTACCATCATGGACCTTACCATTTCTAACAATGTTCAATTCCTTCTTTCAGCTACACCATTATGTTGAGGTGTATAAGGAATAGTTAATTATCGGACAATTTCTTTTTTGTTACATAATTCTTTGAATTGATCTGAAATATTACTTTAATAGTTCTGTCTTTGTTGGGAAATGTATGGAATATTGTTTTGATGTAATCCCAAAACCCTTAAGTGTAAATGTAAATTACTCCCTCCATTCCATAACTACATTTATAGTTTTCCTGGGCATGAGAACCAAGGAAAAATAAGTTTGTAAGTGTAAAATTAAATAATAAAATAAGAAAAAGAGTACTTTGTTGACTTTGGTGAATGTAAAATAACAAAGCTTTAACATGTTCCCTTCCAATATGATTATCTCTTCTAAGATCTTCATTTTCTTCTTGTAGTCTTTGGATTGCACTAAGCATGTCACTGGAAGAATCCTTTTCTGTAATATAACTTGATGATGATGAGCATACCTCTTCATCTTTAGCCATAAGACAGATCAGGACTTCTTCATCTGAATCTATAGAGTCAAAGTCTTCTAAATCTGCAGTTGACTTTTGAGAAGAAGAGGGACAGTCTTCCTGATTTTTATCAAACTCAGAAAGTAGTGCTCTAATTCTCTCCTTGTCAAACTTTTTCTTTCTATCTTTTCTGATTCTCTTTTCTTCATCTGTATATTTCTCAGCTTTGGGGTATGGACAATCCTTGATGTAATGTCCATGTTTTCTGCAGTTATAGCACAAATAAGTTGAGTTAGGTGTTGTAGATTTCACCTTACCATTCTCCTTTGGTGTGAACTGCTTCTTCTTAGTCCATTTTCCAAACTTCTTGAGCTGCTTTATGAAAAGAGCCAAGTCTTCATCATCAAAACTTGTAGCTGCAAGGTTGTCAGCCACTAGAGCTGTAACCTTACTGCTGTCAGGTTCTTTTCTTCTACTTATGTCAAATTCATAAGCCTTTAGGTCTGAAAAGAGTTCAAAGGTGGATATCATAGATAAATCCTTTGATTCTCTCATAGCAATGACCTTCATGTCCCATTCAGAAGGTAAGCCTCTGAGAACCTTCATGTTCATTTCTCTTTGTGAGTAATCTTTACCAAGTGAGTCTAGCTCATTGAGAATCTCAATGAATCTTAACTCAAACTTTTCAAGAGTGTCACCAGATTTCATCTTGAAGTTCTCAAACTTTTGAACTGCTATCATGAGTTTGTTTTCCTTGATTTGTTCAGTTCCTTCACAAATCATTTCCAACTTTTCCCATATATCTTTTGCAGTTTTACAGTTTTTGATCTTGCTAAACACAATTTTATCAAGTGAATGATAAATAGTATTCTTGGCAACATTGTCAAGATTGGACCTTCTCTTGTCATCCTCTGTCTATTCCCTTCTAGGTTTGGGGATGATTTGAGCTAGTCTAGCTGACTGATCAGCTGTAGTGTTGACCTTCACAATAGATATAAGGTCATCTTCTATGATAGACCACATCTCATTATTGATTGCAGAAAAATATGTTTGCATTTTAATTTTCCATTCATCATAGTCCTTAGCAGAGAACATTGGAACTTTGGATTTCACCATTTTGGGAGCTATGCAAGTATACAGGTGTGTTTTTCAAAAACAAAAGGATCTAGTTAGGTACTGATCAAAGCAGTGGCAAGCCAACTGCTCTGATACCACTTTTTGGTCCCTTAATTAAGTGGTCAAGGTCTAGAGGGGGGTGAATAGACCTTGAGTCAAAATCAAATTTTCAAACTTTTCAAAAGAGGGGATTCTAGAACCTTAGCAGTGCGTATTCATCGGTGAAAATGGGGCAGATGAGGTGAGTGTGAAGAAGGAGAGTGCAACAACTAAAGAAAAGAAATAATAGTCCATTGAGATTAATGGCATGTATGTACCGTGAAGCAGGGATGCATATATAGATAGGGTCTCTCCTGTCTCATATCTTATATGAACAACATAATGATATATCCCTTAATTAGTCTATGTGGGACGAATATATTGAGCGTTTAGATGGATTTGTTTGACTTGGGTTCTTGATATATTTAACAAATAAATATTTCATAAAAATATTACTCCCTCGGTCCCGTAGGAATTTGCTCCCTACGGGACGGCACATTTTTTAAGAAAAATGTGTTTTATATATAAAGTAGTGGCATATGGGTAAATATGTGTATAGGTTTGTGAGTGTGCACGTAAATCAATGTTTCCTTTTTTAGTAGTGTGCAAATTTGTATGGAACGTCCAAATAAAGAAAGTGGGCAAATTCCTGTGGGACAGAGGGAGTAATTTCTTGCAAGGATGAAAATTATTCCTATATTTCTTCGATATATACGTTTTTCATAGTCATCGATATTGGGTAGAAACGATATTATCAATATCAATATTTCAAAAAATTTAAGCCCTCGATATTTTCATCGATGCCGATATTTTCAATTTTGGTTACTTGTACATAATACCGATAAATATCAACATGTAATATAAATATAAATTAATTTTCATTTGTGCAAATCAAGTCTAATATGAGAAAAACATTGAAATATGATTAGTATTCCCTTTTTTTCTAATTAAATTGATAATTTCTATATTATAGATTCGAATTGATAATTTTTTTTGTTTTGAAGATGCCAAACCCACTAAAGAAAAACTTTAATAAATTATTAAACTAATATTCAAGTGCGCCAAGTGGCTCAATTTTCTAATATTTTCTGAATTAATGGGGTGGTCAATCTAATACACACAGTAGTCATGATGTATGACCGAGAGATGGCTTCTGTCCACACATCCAAAAGTAAAGAAGTGCGATAAATCATGACACGTCTCAAATGCTTTCAAATCTATACTTTAACACTTGAAACCCGCAGAAGAATTAAATAATAAAAAATTATTTATTGATTTTTAGGAGTATACACTACTGTATTTTTTACTTCGCATAGCTTTACTTAGAAAGCTCATTAGCAAATGAATTCTCTAAGTAAAGCTTAGCAAATACGAAAATAATCTAAAAAAATAAAATAAAAAAATAAAAAAAGCTTTGAAAGTGGTTTTTAACAGCTATACCACCTGAAAGCGGTTCAGAACTGCAATAACTCTTAGCGGTTAAGAACCGCTCTAACGTTAAAGCGGTTATAAACCGCTATAAACCTGGATATAGGGCACATAACGCAGCCCCCTTTTCCTTCTCCCTTTCTTCCCTTCTCCTCTCCTCTCCTCCTCCTTGCAAAACCGCCGCCCTCCTCTGTCAACCGCCGCCCCTCCTCCACCATTGCCGGCGGCGCCGCCGCCGCTGCCGCCATTCCACCGATTGAATTGATAAATTTCGTCCCAAGTGTCTGCCTGCGTAGGTGCTGAACACACCCACGATATGGAGATGTTTGCGCTACATATGCATGAATATGCTAGGAGGGACCATCTCATTTTGTGGTTTGCATATGTGGGATAAGTACATAGAACAAACATGTCATCAAAATATTTATTAATATAAATATGCAAATAAAATATACTTTTAATATTCTTATTAAAATGCAGGCAACAATGGATTTTGGTCGCCGTCAACATGAGTACACATGTGGTATATTATATGGACCCACTTCCGGGTAAAGTGCATACTGATCGTCCTGAAATTATGCAATTTATGGACTGGTATGTTTTTTTAATTATTTTAATATCATTAGATCATTTAATTTTCAGAATTATGCATATGTAATTTTTTTTAATTATAATAATAACATTGTGATGAGAATGTATCGAACTCGCCTTCCGCCCGAAACATGAAGAGCATTTAATACCATTATGTGGAAAAATATTAAGTTATATACTTTAATTGAAAAAAATTCTATATTTATTCATGTGTTAACTATAATTATTAATCAACAGGTGCCGAAACAACAAGATAGCTTCAGTTGTGCAACTTTTGTGTGTAATTACATTGAAGACATAATGAAGACTTCTCAAACGATGATTTCGGACGACGTAAGTACCTAGTTGGGGAAATTTATTAATTTAAATATAAATATGTATATATATATATATATATACACTTCTAATTACATTTTTAATTTTGCAGTTTTTCTATGAACGTCCGCTTCGTTCGTACGGAAAGAAAAGACTCAAATAATTCAAATTAAATTGGACCGGGTATTTCTATAATAGATTTGTAGATTAGATCGATATTAGTATAAATTTGGTTCGACGATATATAACTTTCATTTAATTTATGATGATACATTTAATTAGTTATAAGTTCATGTTTTAATATTAATTGGTTTATTTTAAGTATTTTATTTTTGTGAATTTATAATATTATATATATAAAAATTAATTAAATAGAATTTGTAATATAAAATATATAATATATAAAATATATATTATATAAAATATAAAATATATAATATAGAATATATAAAATATATTATATGGAATTAAAAAATATATATAAATGCTTGGATAGTGGTTTATAACCGCTTTGCAAGAAATAAAAACAAATAAAAAAAACGGATTAGAGAGTGGTTCATAACGCTTTCTAAGCTCCATTTTTACAGCGGTTTTATAACCGCTTTCTAAGCTAAACCCAACTTAGATAGCTTTCGTTTGGAGAACTCATTTAACTGCTTTTTAAGTGGATTTTTGTGAGCTCTCCAAGTCTTTTTATGTAGTAGTGATATAATTAAATAATAAAAATATATTTTATCAATATTTATAAATACAATATTTTTTTATTTGTATCGAAGACAATTTGAAATGTCCAAATAATATAAGTGTGAAAATAGAATTGAAACTATGAAATAATTTTTTTTTTTTTAATCTCATTTAAAACTTTGAATCTTCAAACTTCAATGACCAATTAAAGGCATTCATTCAGAAGAATCTTTTTATTCAAAATATTAAGGAAACCGTTGTAACTAACTTATAACTTCCCTCACCAACCGTAAACGTAAAATTGATAATCAAAATGCTAAAATAAGAACTAAACAAAAAAAAAAATTTCTTAGGGCTCATTTGGTTCGTAAGATAAAAGTATTTATCCTTCGAAATGTTTTCGACGGATAAATACTTTTATCTTACGAACCAAATGAGTCCTTAGTCTAATGTGTGTGAGAAAGAGGTTTTCCCCAATGAAAAACCCTAGAGTATTCTGGCCCCTGCAAGGAATGAGCTATATATTGTTCTTTTCATATTCTTCAGTCTTTTTTCACTAATGGGCATGGGCCAAATCCATACAGCTAATTACGTAAATCTGCCAGATTTGAGTAATATGGGTTGATAAAATGGTAGATCAAATGGGCCAAATTAATTCTATGGACCTGAGATTTGGGCTTCCAATTAGCTGTACCTTCTTCTTCGATTTTGGACTGGCGGTGAGTTGTGACGCATGTTGGCTTCCAGGATCTGGCCGTTTCGGACGATTGATTGCAGTGATTTGCGGCATGGGTTTGAGTGCATTTCTTCTGAATGGGCAGAGGACGGTGGAAATAATTTTTGAAAGCTATTCTTTCTCTCATCTTTGATCCTGAAATTGATAATATGCAGTACTCCCCCATCCCGGAAAATATTTTTTTTAAATAAAATAGTAGTATATGGATAAATATATATATTTCTATGAGTATGCACGTAAATTGATAATTCTTTTTAAGTAGTGTGTAAATTAGTTTGGAACAACATAAAATAGAAAGTGTGCAAATTAGACGGAGGGAGTATAAGTTAATTGCCACAAGATGGCCAAGTCCCACTAAACTGTCTGTCTCACAAAAGAAAATAGTGAGTTCAATTTTCTTGTCAACAATACGCATTGGCATGGCCCACCAGATTCCACCATACACTAATTAACAAATTAAACCATGAGTTCAATTTAATCAAATTTATTTGGATAAAATAAGTTGTCTTTTTAGGGCTTTTTTTTTAAGGCACAAAACTCTTTTTTATAAAAATTCTTTTTTGGCTTTTTTTTTTTAAATTAGTGACCAATATACCCTTAATTCTAATTTCATATTTTAAATTTCTCTTTTCACTCCTAGTCTTTTCCTTATTTCTTTTCTTACACCAAATTAAAATAAGTGTTCTTTGGTCGAAGCCTTCCACAAACCTCATACATTTTTGTTCACTCATTGTTGGAAAGAATGGAAAATTAGTACTTTGTTGTATCTAGGAATGCTTGGTGTGGTTGTTGTGGAAAGCGAGAAACAAAATTATCTTTCAGAATATTCAAACATCGGAAGAGGACATTGTAACGGAGTTGAAGAATCGTGTATGGAGTTGGCTACGAGTTAACTACGCAGGGTTAGATAAGGTATGCTTTGGAGACTAGACAAGGAGTTTGAACTGTATATTTGATTGTTAAGTTAGACTGTTATGCTTTGTGCTTTAGAGACTGGACAAGGAGTTTGAGTTGTATATTGGATTGTTGAGCTAGACTGTTATATATTGTTCTGAAAATATGGATGATGTAACAATTAAGGGTATACCTTGTACTCTTACTTTACAGTGGAAAGCCTGCTTTTTCTCTGATAAAAAAAATAAGTGACTAATATAACTTTAATCATAGTATTTTTTGACAAAGTTTTCGTAATGATTTTTAACGCTCCTTTAATCAAGAAAAAATTTAAAAGATCTTTTATAATTTTTAAGGATTAAAAATGTATTATTGAAAGGTCGGAATTTGGTCGGAGTCCGGTCAATTTTTTTAGAAATAGCATATTTAGTAATTTTTTATGTGACGGAGTTAGATCGGAACTACTTTTTAGGTTATCTTTACCAAAAAAATACTATGCATATATAAAATTTTAATTGACGTTATCTTTTTAATATTTACTATTAACTAATATTTTGAAAAATCAGATATTTGTCTAAATTTATTAAAAATATCATTTGCAATAGTATTTTTTTGACGGAGTTGGGTCGTATTGATTTTTTACATTCCTTTAATCTAGAAAAAATTTAGAAGATACATGATTACGACTAACGTTACCTTTTTTATTTTTAAGGATTAAATATGTATTATTGAAAGGTCGGAATCTGGTCGGAGTCCGGTCAATCTTTTTAGAAATAGCATATTTAGTTTTTTTTTTTTTGTGACGGAGTTAGATAGGAACTACTTTTTAGGTTATCTTTACCTAAAAAATACTATGCGTATATAAAATTTTTATTGATGTTATCTTTTTAATTTTTACTTGTAAAATAACTAATATTTTAAAAAGTCAGATATTTGTTTAAATTTATTAAAAATATTATTTGGAATAGTATTTTTTTGACCAAGTTGGGTTGGAATGATTTTTTACGTTTCTTTAGTCTAGGAAAAAAATTAAAAGATACATAATTACGAGTAACATTATCTTTTTTAATTTTTAATGATTAAATATGTATTATTTAATGATCGGAATCTGGTCGGAGTCCGGTCAATTTTTTTAGAAATATCATATTTAGTAAAAAAAATTGTGACTGAGTTATGTCGGAACTGCTTTTGAGGTTACTTTTACCTAAAAAAACACTATGCATATGTAAAATTTTGATTGACGTTATCTTTTTAATTTTTACTAGTAACATAACTAGTGTTTTGAAAAGTCGCTATATGTCTAAATTTATTAAAAATAGCTTTGCAATAATATTTTTTTGACCGAGTTTGGGTCAGAATGAATTTATTAAAAATAGCATTTGCATCCATTTCAACTGATTTTAAATTGAATTGATTGAGGAGTAAAAGAATTACACTACCATATATGTAGTTCCTCATATTTGAAATATTATTTCATCTATTCTCCCTCTAGATTATGCTTATGTATAGCAGATAAAAAGAAGTTTATGTTTTACATTCTAGATTAATACTGTTGGACTTGGAGTCACTTTAATAGGACGCTGGTCTTTTAGTCTAATGAAAGAACAAATCACCTAAAAGACAAGATTAACATCCGATATTCTTCTTAGTGCTTTTTTGGCTAGGGATGATCGTAGATGGGATGGGGATAGAAATGGAAAAAGATGGATTGGTATCTTGTGAATGGTAAAGTGGTGTTTGGTTAAGGATGGAGAAATAAGGTTGGATGAAACTTTATGTCAAATCAATATGATTTTGTAATAATTTTATTATTGTTATTGTTGGTAAAATGTAGAAGAGAAAATAAGTGGATAAAATAAAAATAGGAGCAAGAATAGGTAGCTAGGTGGATAAAAATGTGATGTAATTGTATGAGATTTTGTGAAATAGGGACATAGGTGTATAAGGTACTAATATGTATTTGGATGGTGGATGGGATGTGGTCATCCAAAATTGATGGGGTGGAGGATGGTCCATCCCCATCTGAATAGATCAATCTCTAACCAAACAAGCCCTTAATGTTTTTATTGAAAATCCAAAATGAGAAAACATGACACATGCATTTTATATCATTACTACTCCATTCGGTCCGAAACAACTTTCACATTTGAAGATGACACATCAAACAAAAAACAAGAATATTTGAGTGTAAAGTTAAATAATAAAATAAAACTTTTGTAAATGTAGAATATTTCTTTTATTTTTATGTGTGTGAAAATGGAGTTGGAATGTTCAAATACGACAAATGTGAAGATAGAGGACTTTATAGAATACCAAGAAATGTAAGATGAAACACGCGCGTACTTGGATGTTTATCCTTGCAAGATATGTATTAGAGATGGTGACCAGCGTTCTTCAAATTGTTGCCCTAAGGAAGCACTATAATTGAACTTCCAGTATCTTTTGTATTTATAAAAATATATAAATCACCCAAATGACTATTTTTTCTTTACTAATCCCTTGTGTATGCTATGAGGTTAACTTTTGTAATTCAGACTATGAATTTTGGGCTTATGAAGGTAATATGCTGACAAGTGGTCAGGAGTCTTTTGTCTAAATAAAAACTTGTGTGAGCCATCAAATGAGTTTGTTCGAGAACAAATTCAATTCCAACTATCTTTTGCATCTATAAATGTCTCTAGTAACCTGTTGTTTATAATGTTAACTGTTATAAATCAGACTATTAAAGTTGGGCTTATAAATACATGTAAGAAATAAAGGTGTTTTTTAATGATATAGTGGTAAATATATATGTGATTACTATATATTTGCAATTTACTATATATGATTACTATACATCCAATGACGATTAAAAAGTTTCATCTGATTTAAATTAAGAATACATCATACTAGAATTATAAAAAAATTTGTCAGTATTTCGACTATAAACAAGCATATCCAATTTTTTAAAACAAAAAATTCACTATATATAATCATACATCAATTACACAACAAAATTCTAACAAAATTGGAATTAATCTCCAATAAAAATAGATATATCCATAAATAATTAATGTACAACAAATAATGCTAAACTTATCACAAATCAAACACACAAATATATTTTATCTAACATGGATTTTATCAAGAAAATAAACTTTATTCAACAATAAAATCAAACGGTAAAAATGTAAAAACTGTTGTAATCGAGAGAAAAGCGCAAGCATAAAGTAAATAACACAGTATTGATAACCCAATTCGTCACAGAGTGACTACGTCTGGGGGCGACCAAGCCAGGAGAGTATAAACTATCTGCCTTAAAAGTGTTTACAATATTGATGTGTATGGAATACAAGGGAACGATACAATATATATAAGAGTACCTAACCGTAGCATCTAAGTCTTGTGGGCCTAAAGCCCACTGGACTATAATCTAATAATATTATGTCCATACAATAATA
Organism: Prunella vulgaris; assembly: GCA_026898435.1. NCBI lineage: Eukaryota > Viridiplantae > Streptophyta > Magnoliopsida > Lamiales > Lamiaceae > Prunella > Prunella vulgaris. The sequence continues at coordinate 72,790 of JAPKLY010000805.1, read as the reverse complement.
TAATATATTATGAATATATTATAATACTCCCCCTTGGACATAATAATGACAAGGAAGAATACAAGAGTTATCCAGTGGAGTATTATAAACAATCTTAAAGATCCAATTATTATGATTGTTTAGTATTTGATACTCCCCCTGAAGATAACAACCTTCCAAGTCGACGCATCCCGATCCCATGTACGTACTTTTCAAAAATCGAAGTGGGAAGAGATTTAGTGAACAAATCAGCTAGATTGTCACTTGAGCGTACTTATTTTATCGTGATCTCACCACTCTTTTGGAGTTCGTGAGGATAAAAGAATTTTGGGGAAATATGTTTCGTCAAGTTCCCTTTGACATAGCCATTGCTCATTTGTGCAATACATGCAACATTATCTTCATAGATAACTGAGGGGCTTAAGTCAACAGAAGGGATACCACACGAATCGTGAATGTATTTTATAAGGGATTTTAACCACACACATTCTCGTGCAGTTTCGTATAGAGCTATGATCTCTGAGTGGTTTGACGATGTGGTCACCAACGTTTGTTTGACAGATCTCCATGAAATGGCTGTTCCACCACAGAGGAAAACATAACCCGTTTGTGATTTCGCATTATGGGGATCAGATAGATAACCAGCATCAGCATAACCTATAAGTGTTTTGTCTTGGTTTCTTTGATAGAAAAGACCAAGATCTTGTGAACCTTGAAGATATCGTAAGATATGTTTCACCCCATTCCAATGTCTCCTCGTAGGGGAGGCACTGAACCTTGCAAGTAGATTGACTGCAAAGGCAATTTTGGGCCTAGTACAGTTTGCAAGATAGAGCAGTGCACCAATTGCACTTAGATAGGGAACCTAAGGTCCCAATAGCTCTTCGGTATCTTCCTTAGGTCTAAATGGGTCCTTTTCCAAATCAAGGGAACGGACAACCATTGGAGTGCTTAAAGGATGAGATTTATCCATATGGAATCTCTCCAACACTTTCTTTAGGTAAGCTGATTGGTGTATCAGTATTCCTTCAGGAAAATGCTCGATCTGCAGGCCGTGACAGAACTTGGTTTTACCCAAAGTTTTCATTTCAAATTCAGTTTTTAAGATTGAACTTGCTTCTTCAATCTCTTTCCTTGTTCCGATAATGTCTAGATCATCCACATACACCGAGATGATGCAAAAACCATTAAGGGGTTTCTTAATAAAGACACAAGGAAAAACTTCATTATTTATGTATTCCTTCTTCAGGAGGAATTCGCTTAGTCGATTATACCACATACGACCTGACTGTTTTAAGCCATATAACGAGCATTGCAATTTAATGTTGAACATACTACGATGTTCGTTATTCCTCTTCTGGGGAATATTTAATCCATCAGGGATTTTCATATAGATATCAGAATCTAATGATCCGTATAAGTACGCGGTAACTATGTTCATTAACTGCATTTAACTGCCAGGGATATATGGCGGAACTTTATAATATTAACAACAGGAGAATTTGTTAGATCACATCAAACTCAATAATGGGTCACTGCGAAAAACCCTTAAGCTGTTAATCTCGCTTTGTATCTCTCAACTTCATTTTGTTTCGTATTAATACCCATTTATATCCTTAAGGGATAAAATATTTAGGGGGTATGAACGATAGAACAAAATAGTTTATTTATTTTGCGAGTCTAGCTCTTCCATATTTGCTTCTTGCTATTGCATCTAATCAAAGTGCTTCGGGCACCGAATTTAGATACTGGCCAAATTTTTAGAAAGAGCAACTATAGGTACGAATATGTTGTCGACAACAGTGATATGTTTATCTCCTGTGTTTATTTATTTTAAGATTCATGTAAACCCGATCTTTATCATTTCCCAAAGGTATGTATTGATCTGGGTGTTCCGCAATCCTAGTATTTTGAATGCTATGTGCACGTGCTTTTTACTAGGATTTCTCGTCTTCAGGATGAATCTCTTCAGGAGATTTCATGAGTGACTGAATATATTATTAGCATTAATATACCATGGTTTTGTGTAAGGAGGTTCATTACGCTTCTGACGTATAGGGGCATCAATATTATTTAATTTCATTGGAACCTCAACTATTCATAGTCACCTCATTTATAATCAGTAATGCATTTGATAATGCATCTGGCAGATTACTTGCTGATTATTGCAAGTTTATTATCTTTTGAACTTCAAGTTCAGTTTGATTTGTGCGTGGGTCTAAGAACTGAAGATCTTTTGTGTTCCAAGTAATTTCACGACATTTATTAATTGTGGTATTTTTCTCTCCCCCTAAGGCTGAAAATAGATCTTCATCGAATGTGCAGTCAGCAAAATGGGCTGTAAACTGATCCCCAGTTAAAGGCTCGAGGTATTTAAGTATTGTGGGAGATACAAAGCCGATGTAAATAATGAGTTTCCTTTGTGGGCCCATAGATGTTCGCTTAGGTGGTGGTATTGGAACATACACTGCACAATCAAATGTACGCAGATGGGAAATGTTAGGTTCGTTTCCACGCACGAGTTGAATAGGGGAATATTCATGATATGCAGTTGGTCGGAATTTGATTAGTGATGATGCATGTAAAATAGCATGCCCCCAACATGAAATAGGTAAGTTCGTTTTTTGTAGTAGCGGTGTAGCGATTAATTTAAGACGTTTAATTAATGATTCAGCTAGACCATTTTGAGTATGAACATGGGGGACCGCATGCTCCGCTTTGATTCCCAGTGCCATGCAAAAATCATCGAATGCCTTAGAGGTGAATTCACCGGCATTATCCATACGAATGGATTTAATAGGATGATCTGGGAATTGAGATCTCAACAGAATAATCTGTGCAATAAGCTTTGCAAAAGAAGTATTGCGAGTGGATAGCATGGTGACATAAGTCCACCGAGTGGATGCATCTATTAGGACCATAAAATACTGAAATGGTCCGGATGCAGGATGTATCTGTCCACAAATATCTCATTGAATTCGTTCAAGAAATTTAGGAGATTCAGTTCTTACTTTACTACTAGAAGGACGAATTATTAGCTTACCCATTGTGCAAGCATCACATATGTATTCATTAACAGAAGGGATTCTGTTGTGTGTTATGTTATGGCCAGATGAATTACATAGAATCCGACGCAGCATAGTTTGTCCTGGATGTCCTAACCGCTCATGCCATAGTTTGAAAGAATTTGGATCATTAAATTTTAGATTAAGGGCTATATGGAGATTTGAGGGTCTGATGTATGTGTAATACTAGCCAGACGAGAAAGGTGGAAGTTTTTTGACAATGTGTTTACGACAATTTAAATAGTGAGTCATTAACAGATATTCACTATTGTCCTCAGTATTTGTTTCAATATGATAGTCATTCTGTCGAATGTCTTTGAAACTGAGGAGGGTACGCTTTGATTGTGGAAACAATAAAGCATTTTCGATTATTAATTAGGTACCCATAGGTAGAATGATCGAGGCTCTTCCGGAGCCAACGATTTGTATGTCGTCATCGGAAATAGTCGTGACACTTCCTTTCTTTTCAGTTAATGTTTGGAAAAATTATCTATCTTTTAAGATAGTATGTGTAGTAGCACTATCTACTAAGCACAAAACATAAATCTCCATAAGCACACAAGTGTATGTTTAGATACATTTAGATATGAGGAATGCTAAGGAGAGCCAAGATTACAGACGTTGATTGATCAGCCGCACAAGGGATCATTTAGGTCCTACTTTATCAAGAACGTATTATATTATTTTTGTAAACAATAGTCATATGTTCACCCAAGAGGTCATTCTTGTCTATGACAAAGCCTGCCTCGGGCAGGTTGATGTGGTGTGATTCACCTTTAGGAGCCTTCCCCTTTTTGTCTTTTAGCATACGTTGATACGCCTCCACCAAATGTTTTGGTGTACGACATGAGCGAGACCAATGGTCGTCGCATCCATACTTGTGACAGACTTGTTCGTTCTGTGCACGTGAGCTCGATGGTTGATCTTGAGGTGCATTCTTTTCAGTTGCACTAGGTTGTGCATTGTTGCGACCTCGACCTCTTCCCCTACCACGGCCTCGACTTAGGGTCGATTCGTGTCCCCCACTCGCCTCATTTCCTTTTCCACGTTTACGGCCTCTAGAGTTCCTCCGAGTAGCATGTGCTTCAGACACAGCTTGTGAGCCAACCGGTCTAGTATTGTGATTTTTCATCAACAATTCGTTTTGCTTTTCTGCAACTAGAAGTGCAGAAATGAGGTAGGAGTGTGATTGATACTCTTTGGCCCTGTACTGCTGCTGGAGTACAAGATTACTAGCGTGGAAAGTGGAAAGAGGTTTTTCAATTAACTGATCATCAGTTATCCGTGCATTACACAGCTTGAGCTGAGAAACTATGCGATGTAGGGCGGAGTTGTACTCCGTTACAAACTTAAAATCTTGGAAACGAAGTGTTATCCAAGCATGTCTGGCTTCGGGGAGGATCACATCGTGTTGTTGTTGAAATCGATCCTGGAGGGATTTCCACAACATCGATGGATCTTTTTCAGTGAGGTATTCATTCTTAAGATCTTTGTGAATATGATGTCTTAAGAAGATTAGAGATTGTGCCTTTTGGGCAGGAGTGGATTTAGATGGTTGTCTAATTGTGTCAGTAAGGTCCTTAGAGGCTAAGTGGATTTCAACGTTGAGAGCCCATGTCAAGAAGTTATGGCAATCAAGTGCCAATTTATCGAATTCACGTTTAGTGATGTTTGACATGTTTTTGCTACAAAAATTAATAAATGGAAATTTATTAAAATTATTTGTTTGTAGTATTTAATAATTAAGGCTCAATCAATAAAATATTGCTAAGACAAAAATTAATTAATTATAGGGGGTATTGATATTTTTGGGTGTATGACTTTTATGAGACATTTATTAATGGGAATTCGGAACCAAAAATAATTATTGGATAAGACCTTAAATTTTTTTTGATGATTTGGGCTTCATAATACCATTATGAATTTTATTAATGGGACATCGGGCCCAAAAATAATTGTTAGGATCCAAATTAATTAGGATCAACTAAATAAAATGCCCAATCAATTTAAAAAAATGGTCCAAGTAATTAATTAATATTATTATTAATTAAGTTTTTTTTATTATTATTTAAAGGGCTTCGGCCCAATTTAGTATATTAGGAAAATGGGCCCAGTTCGGAATTAAGAAACCGAATTAAAGGGCAGAAGCCTAGTTAGGAAAAGTGATTGGAAAGGCCCAATAAATAAACAGGCCCATTACTAACTAATATCAGAAAAAACCCTTGACCAATTAAACAAGGGGGAATTCGGTCCGATTGTCTAGCGGCCGTTCGTGAAAATTTCGGCGAGGGGTTGTCCACGTCGCCATCGACATCGCTGCAGGTGGGCTTGGCGTTCGCGTCGTCGCGCAGAAATTGGGCGTCGCCGCTCCAGCCATTGCCGGTGCGAGGAGGAGGTTGCCGCCGTCGCGGGCTGTGACACCGCCGCTTTTCCTGCTCTGTCGCGCGGAGTTCGCCATCGTGAGGAGCTTGATGCTCTCGGCAGTAGTGCCGTCGGCGCAGAGCACCGTCGTTGCTGACACTCGTCGCGCTCCGTCGCGCACAGCCGCTTCAGGGGCTGTCGCGGATTTGCCGTCCATCGAGTTTGATGCGGCCGTCGTACATGACGTTTAGGCTAGTTCAAGGGCTCAGTCATAACGGAATCGCCGCAGTCAATTGAGGTTTGGGAGTTTTGATTTCAGAAACTGAAATTGGTTTTCATTTCTGTATTCAGTAAATTTTTTTATTTCCTGTTCTAAAAAATGTTTTGGAATCGACAAAAACGATTTGATTTTTCAAAATTGTGTACTGGGTTTTTGTATAAAACAATGATCCGAGTTTTTGTTCTAGTAAGAACAGGTTCTAATTTCTCAAAAACTGATTTTCTGAGTTACGAAAAAGAATCGGATTTTGGGGTTAATACGATCGAAGGCAATCGATTTTCGTTTCAGATTTTGTTATGCAATGTTATAAGCATTTTGATTGCACTGTATACATATAAAAAAAATGTAACATGACCATACAGGGAGCATACAGTAATAACATAGCATATGCAGAATGATTTTCGACATATAATTGCATAGGTAGATGATTGCAGATACTAAGATGCATATTCAAAAGTATACGAATGTATGTGTTGATTGCATGTATGGGTTTGTTCACATATATACATTCATAAACATTAAATCTATATATATATATGGACATACGATTGCATCAGACCATAATTATCAATACAAACAAACTGCAGTAAACACATATTCTGATATTCAGAATATGAAAGCATATTCAGACATATTCATAAACTAAACATATGCTTACTCAGGGTTCCTAGGCATGGGAATTTCAGATTAACATAAATACAGAAACTTACGGTTTCAACAATTTATAAAATTAATCCCGATTGATTTGATCCCGAAAACAGCTGGAGCAATCCTCTGGTAAATCATTATTGCTCGTAGAGACTTGTGCTGATAACGTGTTGTAATCGAGAGAAAAGCGCAAGCATAAAGTAAATAACACAGTATTGATAACCCAGTTCGTCACAGAGTGACTACGTCTGGGGGCGACCAAGCCAGGAGAGTATAAACTATCTGCCGTAAAAGTGTTTACAATATTGATGTGTATGGAATACAAGGGAACAATACAATATATATAAGAGTACCTAACCCTAGCATCTAAGTCTTGTGGGCCTAAAGCCCACTGGACTATAATCTAATAATATTATGTCCATACAATAATATAATATATAATGAATATATTATAACACTACGGTTAAATTAAAGCAACGAGCACAACCCGAACGTGCAACCAACATGCTGAAACAACAATTCTTCACATTAGAGAGATTTTTTGAAGGTTTGGGGGGAGGGGGTTTCTTTTCGCGGATGAAAAGGGAAAGAAAAGGACAGAAGTTGTTGTATATATTCGAAATTTAGCGACCGCCAAGACGGTCGCTAAATATAAATATCGAATCGGGCAATAATTGCCCACCTACCCACTTCTGGATTCAGAACTTAGCGACCGCATTGGCGGTGGCTAATATCAAAATAAATTAGCGATCGCGTAATAGGTCGTTAATTTGTAAACATATAAAATTATCGACCGACTTTAGGCGGTATATAATTTATTTTGATAGTCGCTAATCTGTCGGAATATTCTTTTTTTTACCTTTAGTCAACGTCGGTCGCTAATCGGTCTCTAATGTTATAATTAGCGACAGCTTTTAGGCGGTCGCTAATGCGCGAGTTTTTTTTAGTGCGAGTTTATCAATTATCACTGTCATGTGTATACACTATCACTATTACTATTATGCATATATACTATCATTGTTAAAAAAATCAAATATATTTTTATAACAGTGATTACATATAGTACCACTTCTTTTATCCTTAAGACTGTTCAATGTCGTTTTTTCAACAATTTGATAATTTGGTAAATCGAAAGTTTAGTAAGTGTAATACA
>JAPKLY010000805.1:42656-65294 GCA_026898435.1 Prunella vulgaris | reverse complement strand
TATGGATGAAAAAGGTAATAGAAGACAACTCAGACATGGAAAACAATTAAAGTATGATGAAACATGAAAAAATGAAATAGCTGATCTGATCCACTTTTCAACACCATTTCCTGCTACAATGTGACAAGATTTTGCATTTGATGTAAAACAGAAGAAAGAACAGAATAAAAAAACTGAGTTCCCATGTGAGTAATGCTGCAAGGATAATATTCAAGTTCATTACATTTCCTCACATTTAATTTCAATCTTTTAACTGCGAAATAAGAGTATGCTCTTCACCAAGCAATTGACAACCTGCAAGACATAAGACACTCAATTGAAAAGTCTGTCTACCTTTTCCTAAGAAATCAGGATAGAAAATCTCATGAAAAGCATGCTAGCAAATTATTCGATACATAAAGAGAGAAAATATTAAAAGGAAACGCGTGATTTTATTTATGTTCCTTTATATATTAATTAAAGCTATTAGGGTTAACCAATATCAAAAACTATGAGAACAAGGCCGTAATCATGGACGCATGAAAGCGAATAAGCAGACAACTAGTGATGTGTACAAGGATAAATGAATAACAATTTTTTAAGCACTACACAAATGCTAACTTAATCATTAAAAGAAGATTCTATTGCACAAATGCTAACTTAATCAGTAAAAGGAGATTTTATTACACTGCGGACACCTTAACTCGTGACATGGATAGTGGGGCTCTAAACACTTGAGGTATTCCACGTTGTTAATTGTGATGAGCAAACAAATTACCCCTTCTGTCCCATAGAAATTTGTACCCTACGAGACGGCACATTTTTTAAGGAAAATGTGCTTTATATATAAAGTAGTGGCATATGAGTAAATATGTGTATATGTTTGTGTGTGTGCACGTAAATCAATATTTCCTTTTTTTATTAGTGTGCAAATTTATGTGGGACGTCCAAATAAGAAAAGTGTGCAAATTCCTGTGGGATAGAGAGAATACAATACAATAAATGAGCTTCGATCTTTGTATTGACTCTATTTACAGGGTACTTAAATATAAAGTTCAATTGAAATTTGTTCTTTCTTGTTTAGTCTAGCCCTCTGTTTCCCAAATTTGTTTTACTAAGACTACGTTATTATACTTGCTTTCTTTACATCTTTTGAATATATATTCTTCCACAGTCACTAGCTAAGAGCAAAAGCACTGTTCTGAATCCATGCCTCATCAGTTTCTAATCTCCCTTAGGCTCCATTTGGATGGATGGATTTGAAAATGGATGGATTTAAACAAAAATACATGTGAAAAAGCATACATTTTAAGTTAGGAATTATAAAGAGATGAGAGAGAAGGAAAAAGGTAAGCAAAATGAGAGATGAAAGGGTGGAGAGGAGGGATTTCACAAATGACATGGGTTTGAAGAGGATTTATAATTCCTCCATTTTAAACATAAAATGGAATCTAAGTATTTGTAAATTCATGGAGAGGGTGGTTATTTGTGTGTGAAATCCATGGATTTCAAATCCACCCATCCAAATGGAGCCTTATATAATTGAAGAAATTAAGCAAATAAATCCTCTGGACAAAACTAGTCATTAATTAATCAAATCCCACAACCCACATCCATTGATTCTTTTGAAAATGTATTCTGCCATTTCTGCCATATCACATTCTTAAATCATTACCCAAACAAAGTGAATACTTCCAAAAATATCTGAATACATGAAAACTGGATAGAGTCCTTTAACCTTTAATTAGCCGTGTTGACTGTGTCTCGTGATGATCTATTCACATTGATGTGGATTTAGTCGAACAAAGCTTGCCTGAAAAAATAGAGAAGAAAAGGTAACCGGCCAATTACTATGGATTCTCATCGTCTTTGCCTTTTTGGTCTCAAGATCAAACCAGAGGAACTCCCTTTTACCATGCTGAAGAAGAATCTGTCTTTTGCACTTTGAATAAGCTAAAGGCCTCAAAGTCTCCACTGCAGCAATATGATCCATCTTATCAATAGAAAACAACTTAATCCATAAGCTCTCACCCCCGTAATCCATCATCAACTACACTACTAAACGCTCTATCTGATAGTAGCAACTGAGAACCAATCACCCACCCAAACTCTTTGCAAAAGGCTTCTGCGCTCTAGAGAGTTCAGGCAGGATATTCTTCAGTCCCAAGATCAAGCCCAACGACCAAATCACCAATGCATTTCAGTCCAATTGTACTGGAAATCCAGTGCAATGCACCTTTTAGAAAAATCCTATATGGAAAATCCTCCAAGAATCCAACTAGAACTAGACCCTAGAATCGAAAACTTGTGCATTTTTTTCAACAGCTTGTGGAACTCCGTGGTTAAAGGGTTCCACAAGATATTACATCCCGCTGAATCAGAGAGCAGCACAATACCATTACAAGAGCCCATTATATTTTTGGTCCATTGGTAACATGGGTTGTGGTTTAGAGGCTTCAATTTCACGACTTACATGATTAATAGAGTTCAAAGACAAAAAGTAAAGCTGAGACCAAATGTCACCTCTGAGAATGAAGTGTCCGACGCCATTGGAGGGCGAGGATTGGATCTGACGATGGAGATTCAATCGGATGAAAGTTGGATCGTCGATTGTAGCTTTCCACACCATAGAAACGCGCCTGAGGCGAAGGACAAGCTCCGCGGAACAATTCCGATGGAAAATCCAACATAATCTGGGAAAATTGGTGCCTGAGCTGATGATGTGGGAGGGAAATTAATTGAGGAACTTTATCGGGATCAAATGTATAAACGGGAATTGAATCGATCAGAAGGGTTAAGCACTTCGATATCGAATCGAACGTTTGTTGCTTGTGACTTGCACGAAGAACCTACAGAACTCTCACGAGTAACTTAAAAAACTCTCGAGTGAACTCAGGAAAAAATATTTTTATTTTTATGAGTTTTTTTCATTTTTGGTCCCACATGTATTATTTTAGAATTAGTCTCATACATTTTATTATTGGTCCCATAGGATTTTCTTCTTGCACTTATTGTTCCAAACGTTACAAAATTTACATATTTGACCACACACATTCACGGCTCTGTTAAATGCAATGTTTAGAGTTGTAATTTGCGTAGCAATAATATGAAAAGCAATAAAAAACAAGAGTTTGATTACCCAGTTCGTCATGTCGTGACTACGTCTAGAGGCGACCAAGCAAGGAGATGTTTACTATGACTGCGTATAAAGTTCTGTACAAGGTATAGAATATAATATTAAATAGTAAAGTATCCTAATCCTAATACTAAGCCCATAGGCCTAAAGCCCCATGGACCATATCTATATTATGTCCATATAGTATATATTATCATATATATTTTACAACACTTCCCCTTGGACATAATAACAGTAACTTGGAAAAGTACAAAAGTTAACCAGAGGAGTATAATCATTGATCTTCGGGATCCAATCTTCAGGATTGTTTTGAATTTGATACTCCCCCTGAAGATAACAATCTTCCAAGTCGACGCATCCCAATTCCATGTACATACTTGTCAAAAGTAGAAGTTGGAAGGGATTTAGTGAACAAATCTGCAACATTGTCACTTGAGCGTACTTATTTTATCGTAATCTCACCACTCTTCTGGAGTTCGTGAGGATAAAAGAATTTATGTTTCGTCAAGTTCCCTTTGACATAGCCATTATTCATTTGAGCAGTACATGCAGAGTTGTCTTCATAAATTACTGAAGAGCTTAAGTCATTAGAAGGGATTCCACACGAGTCGTAAATGTGTTTTACCAAGGATTTCAACCAAACACATTCTCGTGCCATTTCATACAGAACTATGATCTCTGAGTGGTTTGACGATGTGGTCACCATAGTTTGTTTAACAGATCTCCATGAAATGGCTGTACCGCTACAGAGAAACACATAACCTGTTTGCGATTTCGCATTGTGGGGATCAGATATAACTAGCGTCGGCATAACCTACAAGTGTTTTGTCTTGATTTCTTTGATAAAACAGACCAAGATCTTGCGAACCTTGAAGATATCGTAAAACATGTTTCACACCATTCCAATGTCTCCTCGTAGGGGCGGCACTGAACCTTGCAAGTAAGTTCACTGCAAAGGCAATATCCGGCCTAGTGCAGTTTGCAAGATAGAGTAGTGCGCCAATCGCACTAAGATGAGGAACTTCAGGTCCTAATAGCTCTTCGGTATCTTCTTTAGGTCTAAATGGGTCCATTTCCAGTTCGAGGGAACGGACAACCATTGGTGTACTTAGTGGATGAGATTCATCCATGTTGAATCTCTCGAACACTTTCTTTATGTAGGTTGACTGATGTATTAATATTCCTTCAGGAAAATGCTCGATCTGCAGGTCGAGACAAAAATTAGTTTTGTATAAGATTTTTCATTTTAACTTTTAAGATTGAACTTGCTTTTTCAATCTCTTTCCTTCTTCAGGAGGAATTCACTAAGTCGATTATATCATGTTTGACTTTATTGTTTTAAATCATACAATGATCTTTGCAGTTTACAAATTGCGATTTACATCATTCATCTTCTGGGGAATTTAAATCCATCAAGAATTTTTATATAAATATTGAAATCTATTGATCCGTATAAACATTTTTCAATGTCCATCTACTACATTTCTTAATTGATTTAACAGCCATTGATATTTAGTAGCGGAACTTTATAATATTCACAACAGGAGAACTTGTTTGATCACATCAAACTCAATAATGGGTCACTGCGAAAAACCCTTAAGCTATTAATCTCGCTTTGTATCTCTCAACTTCATTTTGTTTTCGCATTAATACCCTTTTATATCCTTCAGGAATAAAATATTTATGGGGTATGTACGATAGAACAAAATATTTTATTTATTTTGCGAGTTTAGTTCTTCCATATTTGCTTCTTTCTATTGTATCTAATCAAAGTGCTTCGGGCACCCAATTTAGGTACTGGCCAGATTTTAGAAAGAGCAACTATGGGTACAAATATGTTGTCGACAACTAGGGATGTAATCGAGCAGAGTCAAATACTGTCAAGCTCGAGCTCAGCTAGTTTGCTCAATTATAGGCTCGAGCTCAGCTCGAGCTCGGTTCGAACTCTAATAATTGAGCTCGAGCTCGGCTCGTGTGTAAAATTTTAAGCTCGCGAATAGCTCGAGCTCAGCTCGAAAAAAAGCTCATTTGCTTAGTTCGAGCTCGGTTCGAAAAAAGTTCATTTGCATATTTTGAGATCGGCTAAAAAAAAAAACTCGTTTTTACAGTTTGAGCTTGGCTCGAAAAAAGCTCGTTTACATAGTTCGAGCTCGACTCGAAAAAAAAGCTCGTTTGCATAGTTCAAGCTCGGCTCGAAAAAAAGCTCCTTTGCATAGTTCGAGCCTATTCGCGAGCTTTCGAGCCGAATACCATAAAGCTCGAGCTCAGCTCGATAAAACAATCGAGCTCGAATTCAGGCTCAAGCTCGGCTCGTGAAATTTAACAAACAAACTCGAACGAATATTTTTAGAGCCGAGACTCGAATAGTTTGCGAACAGCTTGACTCATTTACATCCCTATCGACAACAGTGATATGTTTATCTCCTATATTTATTTATTTATTGTAAAAAGAGAGTATTAAATTTTATGCAGTAGGTCAGATTTAAGCTACATGTAAAATTTTATGCCCTAACATGTAGTAGCTAAGTCGGAATTTGTATAATAATTGTCCAGTGATTAATCTGATGCATCATACTAGTGATCCAGCTAGACCATCCGGGTGTGGACTTAATGGACTTGAGCACATAAAAGTCCATTGTGTAGAAAAACCAATTATGGCCACAAATATCTCCATTAAAAATATTCATAAATATAGGAGATTCAATTCCAACTGTAATATGAGACAATCATTAAATATATTTACACTTATACATGTCTCACAAACTAATCATTTACAAAAGAGTTTATGTGGCATACAATGATCAATCAAAAATAGATAAAATCCAACAAATCATGTTATATTTTGGATGGACAAACAATTGATGCTATAATTTGAAATGAATCTAAATTATATTTTAAGACCACTATTGACCTCTTCGAGAGGTTTGAATGTTATTGTTGAATTCTATTTAGAATTTGAGGGGGTATAAATACTGCAGACTCATCAGGTCTTTTTGTTGGTGTTTCTGCTTCTGTTAGAACATTCTCATAGACTAGATCTTCATCATTCTCTATAGGTGGTAACTCAAATATCACAGTGTCAAAGCCTTTGTTGATCAATTCTACAGGAGTCACTACAAGAAAAATGATGTTTTACAACACCAGAAAGACAACAGTTTTGCTAAAAACTGTTGTCTAAAGTTAAAAATATGTTGCGTAAAGTATAACCGTTGTCTTTTATTGATGGAATATGATATTAGACAACGGTTTTGGTGAACCGTTGTCTAATCTCAAAAAGCGGCGTTGTTAAAAGGTACTTTACTACAACGGTTTTTGACCCGTTGTATATTTATGTTGTATATTTGTGTTTTTAAGAAAAATTGTTGAAAGACAACGGTTATCAAACCGTTGTCTATACTAAAAAGGCAGTGTTGTTAAAGAGTATGTTACTACAACAGTTTTTGAACCGTTGTATATTCGTGTTGTATATCTTTGTTTTCAAGGAAAATTACTGAAAGACAACGGTAATCAAGCCATTGTTTATTCGTAAAATACGGCGTTGTACTAAAGTATGTTATTACGATAATTTTTTAACCGTTGTATATATACATTGTATATCAATGTTTTTTAGGAATAAATTACTGAAAGACAACGAGTATGCAACCATTGTGTATCACTATAAAAGCAGCGTTGTAAAATATTTTATATTTTCATCAAATGGTGTTGTATAAAACTATGTACTATAATATATGGTGTATGACCATTGTAGTAACATATATTACTTGATGATTTTTATAATTAACACTTTTAACTAATTAAAACTAACACTTTATATTATTTTGAAATGACACTTTTATAATTTAGAAATAGAATAACAAAAAAAGATATTTAACACAATTCAATTACATTTTCTTATTATTTTCAAAAAAAATTATTTTCATGGAAATTTCTATAATTTTATACTATATTTTGAATTATTCGAATGATTAGGCACCTACTAATTATTAGTGTGATTTAAACAACTTAATATTTTAAATTAAAATGATAATTTGAATTAATCTTGAATTAATAGAATTATTGGAATTAATGTTTGTAATGATTTGAATTAATATTTAGAAATATATAATTACATATATATATGATAATTTTACTAAAACTAAATATACAAGTATTACATAATTAAAATATATAATTTTAGATTAGTATAATTACATAATAATAAAATAAATATATAACACTTAGTTAAAATAAAAAGTATATATCATATATATATATATATATATATATATTTATAATGAAATATTGAACAAGCAATACCACTTGCCCAAATGGCAAGACACTCATTCACATATACAAGAGGTCACAGGTTCAAATCCCCTCTCACGCAAAGGGAGGCTGACATTCATGCTGGTCGGACCCAACAAAATTATTATTTTTTATTTCACAAAGACAACGGCTCACAACCGTTGTCTATAGTCACAAATAAGGATATGAACATTCTACAACAACATATTTCATATGTATAGACAACAGTTAATAACCTTTGTAGTAACAAAGAAAAGACAACGGCTCAAAACTGTTGTCTATAGTCACAAATAAGGATATGCACATTCTACAACAACATATTTTATATGTATAGACAACAGTTAATAACTGTTGTAGTAACAATGAAAAGACAACGGTCGATTAACCGTTGTCTAAACTTGATACTTACTACAACAGGAGCTTCTACAACGGCATTTTTTTATAGAAAGACAACGGGTTTCCACTGTTGTTGTATCTATTTTTTCTTGCAGTGAGTTTTGATTTCAACATATTGCTGCTGACTTGTGACTGTAGAGTTGTCCTCTTTAGAGTCTTCAATAATTTCGTCAGGGGAGCTATGTTGTTCATAAAAAACAACATGGTGTGATTCTTCTACAATCATTAATCTCTTGTTATACTCTCAGAAAGCTTTACTAACATTAGAATAACCTAAAAATATACCTTCATCTGACTTTGAATCAAAAGTCTTGAGGTGTTCTTTCCCATTATTCAGTATGTAGCATTTGCATCCAAATATGTGTAGATAAGAAATATTAGGGGTCCTTCTTCTCCATAACTCATATGGAGTCTTCTTATGATCTTTCACTATCAAGTATCTATTTTGTGTATAGCATGCTATGCTTGTTGCTTCTGCCCAAAATATCTTAGGTAGATTTGCTTCAACAATCATTGTCCTGGCTGCCTCTTTGAGTGTTCTATTTTTCCTTTCTGCAACACCATTCTGCTGTGGAAAGAAATCTGAAATAAATCTTTATCTGAAATAAATCTTTTATCACTGTGCTTTAGATAAATATGAATGTTATTTATTTATTGCAATCCGTTCACATAATAGTACAAGTTACTCTATAGATAAATGTGAGTTATCCGGGGATCACCACATTTATCTATAGTGTAACTTGTACTATTATATGAACGGATTGCAATAAATAAATAACATTCATATTTATCTAAAGCACAGTGATAAAAGATTTATTTCAGATAAAGCTCAAAGATTCAGTTTAGTTATACAAAATAAAAGCATACTTTCTAGTATAACCCTAACAATCTCCCACTTATACTCAAAGTCTGCTTTTAAGTATACTACAACATATCTATGTGCTACACATGTCCAAATAATTTATCCCACTTATACTCAAAGCAGATTGGCAACACACTTGACTCCCATTCCTCCCACATGTCTCTCGAATGTACAAAGAGGCAGACACTTTGTGAGAGGATTAACTAGGTCGTCTTCCGATGCGATCTTTGCCATATCTTCATCTCCTCTCTTAACGATTTGTCGTCTAAGATTGTATATCCTTAAATGTGTTTGTTGGCCTTGTGGACTCTTGGTTCCCTTGAATTTGTAACTGCCTTAGCATTACAGTGCTAGACAAATTTGGAATTTTATCCAAGTCCACTTAGAAGATCTTGAGCCAAACCGATTCCTTCAATGCTCCATAAGCAGTTACATATTCGGCTTCCATGGTAGAATCAGTGATGCACACTTCACCATATCATGACTCCTTCCCCAAACGAAACACATTACCCGAGGCAGATCTAAATGGAATTTATATCTGATTGGAAATTCGAGTCCGAATAACCAACGGGGATTAGACTATCTGACTGATAAACCAACATTCTATCTCGAGTTCGCTTGAGATATTTCAGAATGTTCTTAACAGCCGTCCAATACTCTTTCCTGGGGTTACTTTGATATCGTGCTATCATGCCTACGGTGAAGAATATATCTGGTGTCTTACATAGCATAGCATACATGAGGCTTCCAACTGCCAAAGCATATGGGATGTCTTTCATGCAATCTATCTCTTCTTGTGTCTTCGGACACATCTCTTTCGATAGATGAATTCCATGTCTAAATGGTACAAAACCTTTCTTGGAATTCTGCATGCTAAACCGTTTCAAAATAGTGTCTATGTATGAAGCTTGCGATAAGCCGATCATTCTTTTCTTACGATCTCTAGTAATCTTGATCCCTAAGACATGACCGGCTTCCCCTAAGTCCTTCATATCAAACTGATTTGACAACCATACCCTCACGTCTAACAACACCGCCACATTGTTTCCAATGAGCAAAATGTCATCTACGTATAGTATCAAGAATACCACGGCAGTTCCGACACACTTTTTGTATACACAACTCTCAAATTCATTTTGATCAAAACCGTAAGATTTTATAACTTGATCAAAATATTGATTCCAATCTCGCGATGCTTGCTTAAGTCAGTAGATAGACCTTTTAAGCTTGCATACAAGGTGCTCTTGGCCTTTTTCAATAAAGCCTTCGGGTTGGCGCATATAGATTTATTCTTCAAGACTTCCATTTAGAAAAGCTGTCTTGACATCCATTTGCCAGATCTCAAAATCAAGATGTGCAGCTATCGCCAAGAGAATACGGATAGACTTAAGCATGGCTACCGACGAAAAGGTTTCCACATAATCGATCCCTTCTTTCTGAGTATATCCTTTCGCCACAAGCCTAGCTTTGAAGGTCTCAACCTTCCCGTCCGATCCTCTTTTTCTCTTGTAGACCCACTTACATCCAATGGGTTTTACCCCATTGGGTGGCTCAACAAGCTCCCACACCTCATTTTTATCCATAGAACCCATTTCGGCTTCTATTGCGGTTTGCCAAGAATCCGCATCCTTTTCTTAGAGTGCTTCGTCGTATGTCCATGAGTCTAATTCATCCTCCCCGGGGACTAAGTCAGAAGACTCTCCCACGAACATGAATCTCTCGGGTTGTCTCACAACCCTCCCACTACGACGAGGCTCTGATTGTGTTGGTGTGTCGCGTGGTACATCAACTTGTACCCTTGGTATATGATTAGGCCCTTTTATTTAATCTAAGGTAATCTCACTTTTGGGCTTTCTATTGTTCACATAGTCTTCCTCCAAGAACTTAGAGTGCGTAGTAATTACGATTCTTTGGTCCTTGGGACTATAGAACATACCGCCTTTCGTTCCTCTAGGGTATCCTATAAACAACCTCAATTGCGAATGTGGATCCAATTTTCTGACTTCCTTATCCAACACATATGTCGGACACCCCCAAATCCTTATGTGTCTCAAACTAGGCTTACGCCCGGTCCACAATTCTGTGGGAGTTTTAGGAACCAATTTGGATGGCACCAAGTTTAGAATGTGAGCCGCTGTTTCCAAGGCATAGCCCCAAAATGACTTGGGTAACTCCGAATAACTCATCATGGATCTGATCATTTCTAAAAGAGTTCTATTTCTTCATTTCGCAACCCCATTTTGTTGAGGGGTACCGGGTGCGGTCAATTGGGATACAATCTCTTCACTTGACAAGTAGGTCAAAAATTCATTGCTGAGGTATTCGCCCCCACGATCTGATCGTAGGAACTTGATACTCTTTCCCCTATGTTTCTCGGCTTCGGCTTTGAACTCTTTGAATTTATCAAAGGTTTCCGATTTGCGCCGCATAAGGTAAACGTACCCATATCTTGAGTAATCATCCTTAAAAGTTACGAAATACTCAAAACCTCCTCTAGCTTGAACCGACATTTGCCCACATACGTCAGTGTGAACAATTTCTAACACTTCATTAGCTCTATTCCCCTTGGCCCCTTGGCCCTCTTGGTCATTTTCCCCTCTAAACAAGATTCACACGTTGGAAACTGCTCAACATGGAGAGCCTCCAACAAGCCATCCGCCACCAACCTTTGAATTCTCTTTAGATTAATATGACCAAGTCATAGATGCAATAGAAGTGTTTCGTTCACAGTTGAAGAAAATTTTCTTTTCTTAGAAATGGTCGATGTGTTTTCGTCTTAGATGCCATAGAAGTCTTAGATGCCATTAGAAATGGTCGATGTGTTACAAGAAGCATTTTGCGTGTGGTGTGCACTTTTAATAGTATAAAGATTATTCACTAATGTTCCCGAACAGATGAACTCATCGTTTCGAAAAATAACAACCATATTATTAAAAGAAACTGAGTATCCATCAACTTACAATTTAGAAATCGAAATTAAATTCTTCCTAAAACTGGGAACATAAAGAACATCCTTTAAAACTAAAACTCTATCTTCAAAAAATAGGTGCACGTCTCCCACTGCGACAGCCGCTACCCTCGTAGCATCGCCCAATGTGATGAGGATCTCATTCGCACTAAGTTGTCGGGCTTTCCGGAACCCCTGTAAAGTGAAACATACATGATCAGTGGCTCCCGTATCCACTACCCATGAATGGGAAGCATACGCCACTAAACAAGTTTCAACAACAAGTGCATGAGAATTACCTTTCTTCCCGGCCTTCTTTGGCTTGGGACAGGTCGTCCTCCAATGTCCTTCTCACCGCAGTTGAAACACTTCCCTTTGGTAGCTTTCTTGACCCCTCCCTCATTAGTCACCTTACTCTTAGCTTGGTTCGGGCCTTTGGTCTTCTTCTTCTTCTTCTTCCCACCTTTCGGTGCGGAAGAAGTCGGACCGCTTGCCACCAAGACTTGAGTTTGGTATCCCATGAGTGTCTCCGCCGATACCAAAGCTTGCAAGTGTTGTGCCAACGTGAACTCTTGATTATTCATCATATAGTTCAACTGGAACTGCTCA
This sequence comes from Prunella vulgaris, assembly GCA_026898435.1. Taxonomy (NCBI): domain Eukaryota; kingdom Viridiplantae; phylum Streptophyta; class Magnoliopsida; order Lamiales; family Lamiaceae; genus Prunella; species Prunella vulgaris. Next base: position 53,081 of record JAPKLY010000805.1, on the reverse strand, counting down.
AAGCTTTTCGGTAGAGAATGGAGAACGAAATCAACTTGCGTTTCCGCATCATATTCCGCTCCAAGTACCTCTAACTTGTTGAGGTAGCCCATCATCTTGAGAACGTTATCCCTTACGGGCGTTCCCTCCACCATTTTCAATGATAACATATCTCGCATGGTGATTTGCCTAGCCGTACGATTCTGATGAGCGAACATCTCCTTAAGGTTCAGCATCATATCAGAAGCGGATTCCATGTCTTGGTGTTGGTGTTGCAACACATCTGATATTGAAGCCAAGATGGTACACCTAGCCATTTCATCGGATTTCATCCACTCCCTATGATATTCCCTTTCGGTAATATCCGCATCATCCGTAGGCGTAGAGGGCTTTGGGGTGTCAAGAACCCATTTGTGTTGTTGTGCAGTTAGGACAATAAATAAGTGACGTTTCCAATCAATATAGTTTTCACCTTCCAATTTGTTATCTTTAAGTATTCGTAAACAGTGGATTAAAAGGAGACGACATGCTGAACTGAAATAAAACATGCATTGCATCAATACATACATCGATTCGGAAAGATTATCACAAAATTTTGATTATGCTTTGTATAAAATCTAAAAAAAAATACATAGCATAAATCGGCCGACATCTTAAAATAATTCACATAAGCCATGATGAGTGTGGATGTTTATGCAAACATATTTAAGCAAGTTACAAACAAGAACAAATACAAACTTTTAATTTCAAAAAATTAATAGTCGGCTCCCACTTGACCATATAAAATCGGTAGGGACTCCGATGGGGAGTAATAAAATGCCAATTTTATACCTAAGTATTAACCTTGATTAAATACAGGATTATCACTTCGTTTTGAATAAGCCACTCGATGGGAGGGTCAATACCGCCACTAATAATAATCCACAATCATCCTTTTGGGAATTTGTTCATGTGAACTTATCTTTTGGCCTATCCGATAGGGAGAAAGACGCTTGCCAATGCGTAACCAAAAGACTTCACAAACAAATAAATCATGGAGGCCAAATAATTCTATTTTATTATCTAGAATAAAATATTGAATTATATTTAAAACATACTTAGTAATTTTCGGAGTTGAGATTTTTCATTACAATATTCATGCAATCAAATATTTAATCAAATTATATAAATAAAGCACGCATCAAAACAAATTAAACAAATTGGCAAGTTATATCCAATTTTCATGGTTTAATTTCTCATTTTGAGTATGAGATATCGTAATCACTGTTCATCTTCAAGCTTTATTGTCCGTCTAGATTAAGCTCCCACTCGACTGCAACAAAATTTCACCAACTTTGTCTCCGGGCCTTAAAATCTCCGTTCTTCGTCTTCGATATCGGTTACAATTTATTTACAAAAAATAAATAAACCTATCGTCTAGACTAGTCTATTACATAAAAACATCCTAGTCTACCCATGGATTTTCTCACGGGAAAAACGATCAGAACGAGTCAGATTTTAAAACCGCATCATCATACATGCATGCATAAAAAATATTAAATACCATGACAATTGGATACCTGCATAAAAGATCTAGCAATTCTACTATCCAATTTTTAAATTTAATATTAAACACTTAAATTATAATTTAACGTATAGAGCCTGAAATCGGCTCTGATACCAGTTGTTGGGGAAATTAATCGCGGATCTATTCGGGATTTACGCTAAATACAAATTTAAGCCTACAATTAATATCATGATTTAAACATAATTAAATCAAATAATTGTATACCCAACAACAGGCTTTGCATGCAAAACATATGAACAAATAATATCACGTAAAGCCCTAAACATGCGGAACTAAGGGATTTAGTGATTTATACCTCCTGGAGAAAAGGCAGTTTCTGAGACAAAAGGCGTCCTTTGTTTCCTTGGTGAAAGGCACTTTCTGAGACAAAAGGCGTCCTCTTGAGATGCCTTAGAGCTGAGTAGTATTGATTGTGATTAAAACAAAGGCGTCCTTCTTGAGACCCTCAACTTGACAAACCAAAAAGCCTTCTCAAGTATTCCCTTGTCCTTATTCGTACACCCGGTGTGAGACCACACGAATAATCACAACACAAGGAAAGAAAAATATTTGTTGCCCTCTTGACTGCAATTTTCGAAAATTGCTACCTTCATAATAATTAATATGAAGTCTTGTATCATCTCATATTTATAATGAGAATACAAGATCTTGAATATCTTGAATATCTAATATTTCAAATCTTGATTTTCATGAATATCAAATATTCTAATCTTGATAATCTTGAATACTAAATATTCAATTCTTGATATTCTTTTTCAAGACTAATTTTCGAAAAATACACCTAATATTTAATTCAATGAGATCTTGATTTTATTAGATATTCTTGTATTCAAGATACATATCTATTTTTCATAAAATCTCTCATGAATTTAATATATTATTATTTTCGAAAAAATCAATACAAAATGGGCCCAAAATATTTCTTTTATTTTTAATCACCTTGTCAATTATTGGACATTTAATTGGACCTCCTAATGGGCCTTGAATTCTAACATTGAGCCCAATGTCATTCAACCCATTAACATTAATCTCACTCCACTATAGGATTAATGTTAACTCTCCATCTTAACCCATATTACAATCATATGGCTCCCGGTCATTATTTCCCGTGTTTAAGATTCTCTTGTCCGTTAATTAATCAAGCCACTGAATGCTTTAATTAATTTAACATCTTATCCTTGGAGTAAGGACAGCTCTTCTTTATCATCATACCGGAAACAAATTCCACTCGCAAGATTTAGTATGACGAACGTTTAGAGCCCACCAAGGGGACTAATCATGCAAGACTTTCCAAGCACACGTTCCTCTGTATTAAATCTTAGCAACTGTCATGTTCTCAATGGCGTCACCCAAGATGCAAAGTATTGAGTCTTATTGACTCTCTACCCATAACAAAATAAAGTGCCACGCACGGATTACACACAGTCTTATTTAAGGGACAGAGGTTTAGAAATAAACGACCACTGATGTCTAATTCTTCATCCCATAAATCAGTACGGAAGAATTACCTCTCTGTAGGTCCTCTTCAATGCATCATCATGCACTAGTGCAATCCCTTGGTCAAGATAAGCCAATCTGGAATCTACACATCAACCGTTTACCAATAGGGTGTTCAAAATCCTATCTAGGTTGTGAATTTAGTACTTGTTACAAGAAACTGATAATGTGATCTTGCTGTGAGTTATCCGGGGATCACCACATTTATCTATAGTGTAACTTGTACTATTATATGAACTGATTGAAATAAATAAATAACATTCATATTTATCTAAAGCACAGTGATAAAAGATTTATTTCAGATAAAGCTCAAAGATTCAGTTTAGTTATACAAATAAAAGCATACTTTCTAGTATAACCCTAACAGTTCTAGCTGCATAGTATTCATGCATTATGCCATATAGTGAACAATATTTTTTCAATGACTTGATTTGTGAACTTTGTTCCTCTGTCTGATCTGATCTTCACAATCTTCAAGTTATTTTCATTCTGAATCCTCCTCAACAACTCTAGTAGCCTCTGTAGAGTTTCACTTTTCTTTCTTATAAACACTGTCCAAGAAAATCTTGAGTAATCATCTACTACCACTAGAGTGTATTTCTTTCCACTAATGCTTACAGGTTCTATGGGTCTAAAAAGATCCATATGCAGTAATTCAAGTATTATGGATGTGCTTAAGTGTCTTGCTTTTGAAAGTCTTCTTGATTTGTTTCCCTTTAACACAGGCATCACATAGGTGTTCCTTCCTGAACTTTGTGTTTGGTAGACCTCTTACAAGTCTGTTGTACACAAGTTCATTCATGGTTTTAAAGTTTATATGATTCATCCTTTTGTGCCATAACCAACTAACCTCATTAGAACTGTTAGCAAGAAAACATGTAGTTTCAGCTGTAGAGTCCCACTCTACAATGTAAACATTCTCTTTTCTAGTTCCTGTCAGTTTTGTGGTTTGGGATTCAATATCTTTGACTATGCAAGTGTCATGTGTAAAGTCTACAGTGTAGCCTTTTTTAAAAAATTGACTTACACTAAGCAAGTTATGCTTTAAGCCTTCTACCAAATAAACATCATTGATCTGAACCTTTTCTTTAAGCAAACTTCCTGATACTTTAGCTGTTCCATTGACATTATCACCAAAAATAACTTTAGGACCTTTGTGATCTTTCACATTTTGTAACAAACTTCTATCTCCAGTCATATATCTTGCACAACCACTGTCTATATACCAAATCTCTCTTTTGGTGGTTGTAATTTGTCCCTGCAAAATAAAATGAGTTGTTTAGAAATCCAATACTTTGGATTTCCTCCAGTGCTACTCTTTGCAATCCAAGCCTTCTTGGGAGCTATAGAGTTGATAATTCTACAGTTCTTGCTTGATCCTTCTCTTTGGATGTTTGAAGAGGGAGACAAATCAGACATATTTCCATTCTAGAATCTATCAAAGTTAAGTCTTCTTTCAATATTCAATTTGTGAAAGATGTTGGGACAATCTTGGTATTTTGATTAGATCCCAAAACCCCTGATGAATTTGCCTAAGTATAGTGTTCAGGATAAAATAGTTCAGGATAGTTAGGTTAGAGATTCAGTACAGAAGGACCGTGCTGAAGACTGAAGAATATTGGAGTCGACCCAATTTACTGAAGTCTGAAGCGTAAACCATTCTGAGGAAGTCAGTCAGTCTCGCTGAAGATTGTCTGTTCTGAAGCTGAAGATCGAAGCCTGCTGATTCTTCCTGAAGATAACCCTGAAGTACCATTGTCTGATGTTTCTACTGAATACACTAAGCATGTTCAGGACAGAAGTCAGTCAGTGAAGAGTAAGTATTACCTATCAGGCTGTGCTGAATGCACATAGGACCTGACTTAGGCCTTGGTTCAGTTTACCTGAATCCTGTAATACCGAAGCAAAAAGGTAACACATACTGAGCTGAATGACCTATCAGGCTGTGCTGAATGCACATAGGACCTGACTTAGGCTGTGGTTCAGATCACCTGAATCATGTCAGTCCAAAGCAGAAATGTTATTTATGCTATGGGACAAGAGACAAAAAGAATGTCAGTAAGACTCCATTAAAGCACACGTTCGTACTGAGTTATTGCAAGAGACTCAGAGCATTGAATGTACGAGGAAGGATAAATGTCTGAAGGTCAACTAGCCGTTATAGCGGAGAGCCAATGATCCTTCAACACGTAAGCACGGAGTCTGCGCAGCATTTAATGCGGCATTTAATGCATCTCAAAAGGTGGCAGGTGATGTGACAACTTGCCAGGATAAGCATGGCGGGTAGGTCGAACAGTATTTCTAGCCTGCAATCTACCTAAAATAGGAAATATTTGATTTGATCTCCTCCAACGGATCTATTTTGAATCTCGCCTATAAATATGGAGAACCTTGCACCCATACAAGGTTAACGGGAAATTTCCAAGAGAACTCTCAAGAATCCAAGAACACAAAGCATATCATAAACAACACTCTGCAATTAAATTTCCCTAGTGTTGTAGTAGGATTCACTCTGTATTTGCTTAGATCGATAGCTCTAATATTTAGCACTGATTTGTATTGCTAGAGCTATCTTAGTTGGAAACCAGAATACCAAACCTCTCAAAGTGTGAGATAGGTTGGTTAGAAGGACTGGGACTTGTAAAACGCCCAGGGGTCAGTTCCTAAGAGAGGAAGTTGGCTATTCGTGTCCCTTGGCACGTAAAACCCAAGTACCTATCCTCAGGGTTTTGAGGATAGCTTCCTGTTAAATCAGGTCGTGGACGTAGGAGTTGGTTATCTCCGAACCACGTTAAAAAGTCCCCTGTGTGCTGATTTACTGTTTTGTTCAGGATCATAAATGTCATCATATTAAACTGAACATACTGCATTGGTTTTAACTTCAGGACTGAATCAATCATCCTGAAATCTGAATACTGTGCACTCAGCCTTAATCACCGGTTTACTAAGCAACTCAGAAAACGTTTTCAGAAACTAAAACGAGTAGAATCTAAGGGTTCACTTTCCGCACGTACTCTGACTCACTGGGATAGTTGTCCAACTGACTCGCTTCCGAGCAGTCAGTAGGTTTGTTATCCCTACTGAGTCTCCGAGCACTTTACTCTTACTCAGCTTATCTGACTCGTTACTGAACCGTCCCTGCTGCCCCTGCGGACATTCAGCATACTGAGTACTTCAGAGAATTCTGACTGAGTACGTTAGGGCATTTTTCTGAGTCTTTCAGAAAAATCTGAATTCAGTGTATTCCCCCCCCATACACTGATTTAACTCGTTTCGGGACCAACAAGTGGTATCAGAGCAGTGGTTCAAAAGATCACTGACTTTGTTTAACTAACAGTTTCTGAGGAGAAACTTTTGGTAGTGTACTGAACTGATCTTGTTTCTGGAAAACTGCATATCATGGCATCAGGTTCTAAACGCCTCGAGGGCAATCTTCCTGAATTCTCTATTGACAACTATGATTATTGGAAATTCAGGGTACTCGCACATCTCTATTCTATCCATGATCAGATGCCACAGGTGATTGAACATGGCCCAATCAGATTTATGAGAAATCTTCAGACGACTTGGCCTGTTGCTGGCAATGTCCCTGTTCCAGCCGCCGGAGATGAAGAAGTGGAGAGGTCCGCGCTTAATTCTGATCAGATTAAGTAAATAGGACTGGATAATGCTGCCAAGAACATTATACTCCACACCGTTTCTTACGAGAACTCGGTCAGGCTGATGCATCTGAGGACAGCTAAGGAGATCTGGGATACCCTGAGGGAGATGAGCGAAGGTTCTGAAAAGATTAAAGAAAACAAGAGAGATCTCGCAATCAGGAAGTTTGAGGCCTTCAAGATGCTAGAGGGAGAGTCCATCGATCAGATGGAAGCTCGATTCATTAAGATGATGAACGAGCTAGCAACCCTTGGGAAGGAGTTTCCCAAGAGGGAGGTGTCTTCTAAAATCCTGAACTGTCTCCCTGAAAGATGGGACACAGGAGTAATTTTGTTGAAAAACACTCAGGACCTTACAAACATTACTCACTCACACCTATTCTCTGAGTTAAAGGCTCTAGAATTTGACCTTGATAAGAGGAAGAAGATGGGTGTCATCAGTGAGGAAGTTGGTGAGGAGAAGACGCCTGAAAAGGAAAAGAGTGTGGCTCTTAAAGCTACTCCTGAGCCTGAGGCTGGATCTGGCTCCAAGTCTCTGAAAGACATGAACAAAGATGAGCTAGCCTTGGAGTACAGCCTGATGGCACGGCGATTCGAGAAACTGAACTCTCGTTTCGGCAGGTATAAGAAATTTTATACTGACACCCGTGATCGCAGGTACTCCAGCCCCAGGAGATCTAGCCCCCTGAGAGAAGAAAGAAGAGGCTCAGATTCCAGGAAGGATCGCAATGAGCCTGAGCGACGCAGAGATGAAAAGAGGAGAGAGGATGAGCCCAGAAGATCCAGCTCCAAACCTGAAAGATCATCAGGGAGCAGGAGGGAATCCTCTGATAAAAGGTACACTGACAAGAAACTTTCATCTGATGCAGATCAGTGCTACCACTACAAAAAATCCAGACACTATCAGTATGATTGTCCGGAGCTCAGTGCTCGTGAGCGAGAAGATCGAAGAGCCAAAAGAGAGCTCAGGGCTTCAGACCGGAGAGCGTTGCTAGCTGAGGATTCCTCAGAATCAGATGGCCCTGGACGCCGATCTCCTGAACTCTTTTCAGATGAGGAGTATGATGACCTTTGCCTGATGGCAGATGATGAGGTATGTTCTTCTGCCTCTTCTCCTGATCACGCACCTGAGTTTAGCTCAGATTCAGCAGGAGAACTCGACCTTCAGCTCGCCCTAGAGCAATTGATGGTTGACTTCTCTAGGCTGCAGGAGACTCATACTCACACAGTGGATGTGAACGCACAACTGAGTGAGAAGAACGATCAGCTAACTGAGTCTCTCAGAGTAAGAGACACTGTGGAAGCACTCAGATTAGTACATCTTCAGGAGGAGCTACATAATGCTGAGAATAAGCATGATGAAGCTCCACTGTAGGTAGAAAGACTGAAAGGTGTAATCAGCTCGCTGATTGAGACTCGTGATACTGATTTGTTCCTTGCTCAGGAACAACTGATAATTGAGCGAACTGCTTTAAGAATGATGCTCGAAACTAAGTGGCAAGCTCGCCTTTGTGCTGAGCAAACTGCTTGGGATCTTGAGCTGATTTCAAAAGATAAAGCTCATTCAGAATTAGTGCTTCAATACACCACTGAAATGGAGGCCCTAAAAGAAACCAATGGGCATCTAGAAGTCAAGCTGAAGAAGTTATACACATCTACCCAAGTGGTTGATGAGCTGACAAGTTTCTCTCAGCTGACTGATGGTGCTAAAGCTGGGTTAGGCTATGATGCCTCAAAAGACCCAAAGGGCAAGAAAAAGAGAGGTACTTCAGGGAGCAACTCTCAGAAAAAGTTTGTCCCTGCCCTAATTGATGACAAAAGCTTCAGTGTTGCTCATCAGAACAAAGGCAAAGGGAAGGAGAAAATGCCTGCTGAACCTGTCAGGCAAAGAACTGAGAAACCAAGACAAAAACCTAAGGAAAAGGTCAAAGTTTCTCATTCTGAGTCTAGGAAGACAGACCAAAGGAACTCCAAGGTCCAACCTAGGAATCCTCAGACTGGGAAGAATTTTGTTCCTAGCACTTCTCAGGCTCAGCCTAGAAATGCTCAGAACAAAAGGAACTCAGGACAAAGGAGACCTCAGGCAAGACCTAGGGCTACTGAGGTTCAGACTCCTCAGACAGGGCACAGAACCCATCAGGAGCGTCCCAATTCTCTAAGAAGAAGGACAAACCAGGTGGTTTCTGAAAGGCAATGGAGACCTGACTCCAGAAACACTCAGACCAGACCTCATGTGCCAAGAGGTCAGGCCAGAGCTGCTCCTTCTCAGGACAGACTTCAGCCCAATGCATCCAGGTCAAGAAGAAACAGGAGGCCCACCCCCAGAAATCAAACTAGGGCTCCTGTATCTCAGGCTGACACCCATACACCCTCAACTTCCCAGGCACAAAGGAAGAAGAGAACTGTGTATGTTGACATTTCAGGGAAACAGGTCTACACTTCTGATGCTGTCAGAATTGTCAGACAAATCTGGATCCCGAAGGGTATGGCTGACTCAGTAGGACCCAATACGAGATGGGTACCTGAGGCCTGATTCTTTTCAGGTCACTGCGGGCTACAAAAAGAAGAAGGAGGATCTGATGGACTGGTACTTGGACTCAGGATGTTCCAGGCACATGACCGGATTTCGTGATCTCCTTCAGGATTATGTAGCTCAAGAAGGCCCGCAGGTAACCTTTGGTGATAACTCTAAGGGTTTCACCAGAGGATTCGGAACCCTTGTTATTAACTCTGTCCGCGTTATGAATGTATCATATGTTGAAGGACTGAGACATAACTTGCTCTCGGTTAGTCAGTTTTGTGACCGAGGATATAGTGTAGAGTTTACATCTAACATGTGTCTCGTAAAGGACAAATCTACTCTGCAGGTTCTGATTACAGGAGTAAGGAGGGGCAATGTATATTTTGCTGATTTCAAGAGCAGCCCTCCTGAAACCTGTCTAGTTGCTAAGAGCTCCTCTGAGCTCAGTTGACTTTGGCATAAACGTCTGAGTCACTTAAACTTCAAGATTATTAACAAAATCTCTAGACTCTCTCTTGTAGATGGTCTGCCAAATGAAGTTTTTAGCAAAGACCACGTGTGCGGAGCGTGTCAGGAAGGCAAGCAAATCAAAGCCTCATTCAAAGTGAAGGAAGCCTTCTCTACTGACAGAGTGCTTCAGCTCCTGCACATGGATCTCTTTGGTCCAGTAACTCCTGTCAGCATAAATGGTAGGAAATATACCCTTGTTGTTGTTGATGATTATTCCAGGTACACATGGGTTATTTTCTTGCTGAACAAAAAGGAGACACAGGTGAAGCTTCCTGAGTTACTCAAGCAATTGAGTACTGAACAGGGTCAGAGCATTGTCAGGATTCGATCAGATCGAGGAACGGAGTTTATAAACTCTATTATAACTGACTTTTGTACTAACCATGGTATAACTCATGAGACTTCTGCAGCTAGGACCCCTCAGCAGAATGGGGTAGCTGAAAGGAGGAATCGTACTCTGAAGGAAGCTGCCAGGACCATGTTGGCTGAATCAGGACTGCCCAAGAAGTACTGGGCTGAAGCAATCAACACTGCTTGCTACACTCAGAACCGATCTATGCTGAACAAACAACATGCTCAGACACCCTATGAAACTTGGAACAAGAGGAAACCTCGCATCTCTTATTTCCATATTTTTGGGTGTAAGTGTTTCATCCTGAACAATGGAAAAGACCAGCTGAAAGCCTTTGATA
>JAPKLY010000805.1:0-37656 GCA_026898435.1 Prunella vulgaris | reverse complement strand
ATTTGATTTGATCTCCTCCAACGGATCTATTTTGAATCTCGCCTATAAATATGGAGAACCTTGCACCCATACAAGGTTAACGGGAAATTTCCAAGAGAACTCTCAAGAATCCAAGAACACAAAGCATATCATAAACAACACTCTGCAATTAAATTTCCCTAGTGTTGTAGTAGGATTCACTCTGTATTTGCTTAGATCGATAGCTCTAATATTTAGCACTGATTTGTATTGCTAGAGCTATCTTAGTTGGAAACCAGAATACCAAACCTCTCAAAGTGTGAGATAGGTTGGTTAGAAGGACTGGGACTTGTAAAACGCCCAGGGGTCAGTTCCTAAGAGAGGAAGTTGGCTATTCGTGTCCCTTGGCACGTAAAACCCAAGTACCTATCCTCAGGGTTTTGAGGATAGCTTCCTGTTAAATCAGGTCGTGGACGTAGGAGTTGGTTATCTCCGAACCACGTTAAAAAGTCCCCTGTGTGCTGATTTACTGTTTTGTTCAGGATCATAAATGTCATCATATTAAACTGAACATACTGCATTGGTTTTAACTTCAGGACTGAATCAATCATCCTGAAATCTGAATACTGTGCACTCAGCCTTAATCACCGGTTTACTAAGCAACTCAGAAAATGTTTTCAGAAACTAAAACGAGTAGAATCTAAGGGCTCACTTTCCGCACGTACTCTGACTCACTGGGATAGTTGTCCAACTGACTCACTTCCGAGCAGTCAGTAGGTTTGTTATCCCTACTGAGTCTCCGAGCACTTTACTCTTACTCAGCTTATCTGACTCGTTACTGAACCGTCCCTGCTGCCCCTGCGGACATTCAGCATACTGAGTACTTCAGAGAATTCTGACTGAGTACGTTAGAGCATTTTTCTGAGTCTTTCAGAAAAATCTGAATTCAGTGTATTCCCCCCCCCATACACTGATTTAACTCGTTTCGGGACCAACAAAAGACTTCTTCTTCTGACTGTATGGTTGATTCTGCAGTTGGTTTCAGAAGCATGTTTTGCAACATGTTGGTAACATCTTCCTCAGTATCATTCATGATATCCTTGACCTTCTGTTGTCTTCTAGGTGACAATTCTTTGAATGAATTCAAGAATTGCAAATCTTCTGGCTGTAGAGTTGAGTTTACAGCTTCTTCAGGAGTTGAAGTTGAACCTTTGATGAACTTCATTTCTGGTTTAGGAATTGATTTTTGCAAATGATTCATCCAAGTGCAAGGAATATAACTTATACCAGTTAAATCTTTTGTATGTCTTTGCTCAGACAACATCTTCCTTAATTGTTTGGATGACTTTCCAAAACAATCTAACTTCTTTTGAAAATAGGCGTTGCTTTCTTCAAGATCAGATAACATAATTTCTTAAGTTCTGATAGTTTCCTTCAGTTCAGCACAGTCTACAGCTCTACAACTTGCTTCACTGAAAAGTTCTTCATTGTCATTTTTCAGACAACTGTAACCTTTTTTAAGTTCTTGTAGAATCTACAGTTGCTTTTCAGCATCCTCTACTCCTGCTAACAAAGCTTTAATATGTTCCCTTCCAATGTGATTATCTCTTCTAAGATCTTCATTTTCTTCTTGTAGTCTTTGGATTGCATTAAGCATGTCACTGGAAGAATCCTTTTCTGTTATATAACTTGATGATGATGAGCATACCTCTTCTTCTTTAGCCAAAAGACAGATTAGGGCTTCTTCATCTGAGTCTGTAGAGTCAGAGTCTTCTAAGTCTGCAATTGACTTTTGAGAAGAAGAGGGACAATCTTAATTAATCTTGACTCAAACTTTTCAAGAGTTTCACCAGATTTCATCTTGAAGTTCTCAAACTTTTGAACAGCTATCATGAGTTTGTTTTCCTTGATTTGTTCAGTTCCTTCACAAATCATTTCCAACTTTTCCCATATATCTTTTGCAGTTTTACAGTTTTTGATCTTGCTAAACACAATTTTATCTAGTGAGTGATAAATAGTGTTCTTTGCAACATTGTCAAGATTGGACCTTCTCTTGTCATCCTCTGTCAATTCCCTTCTAGGTTTGGGGATGATCTGAGCTAGTCCAGCTGACTGATCAACTGTAGTGTTGACCTTCACAATAGGTATGGGCCCATCTTCAATGATAGACCACATTTCATCATTGATTGCTGACAAGTGTGCTTGCATTCTGATCTTCCATTCATCATAGTCTTCAGCAGAGAACATAGGAACCTTGGATTATGAAAGTATGCAGGTGTGTTTTTAAAAAACAAAAGGATCTAGCTAGGTACTGATCAAAACAGTGGCAAGCCAACTGCTCTGATACCACTTGTTGGTTCCTTAAGTGATCAAGGTCTAGAGGGGGGGGGGGGTGAATAGACCTTGAGTCCAAAATCAATTTTTCAAACTTTTTAAAAAAAAGGGATTCTAGAACCTTACAGTAACCTCTAAAAGTTCAAAAATAGTTAGTCTACAAGAGGTTTTATGGACCACAAAGGATACAGTTGTGGACTAGAGAAGTCTACAGCTGTAGAGTTATAAAACTTGCAAATAAAATAAACAACTTGTAGACAAGATATCAGAGGGATTCTCACACTTGAAAGTGTATTGAGAATGCTCTAATGTGCAGCGGAAAATAAGTGAGTGTTAATGAAAAACAATTTAAACAGACTTAACAGCTAAGTGACTTAGACAAGTCTACAACTGTAGAGTCAGTTTCTTTGTGAGAAACACAAAGTTTTATGCACTGATTTTAAAAGAATGATGAATGTAACAAATAAATAAATACGCAATACATAAAGATAAATAACAATAAGTAAATAGGCAATATTTATAGTGGTTCAGTGTCTGTGAAAAAGACAACCTACATCCACTGTTACACCACTCAGGTGCCAAATTCACTAAGAATGGATCACAAAGATCAAGACAAATGGTTCCCCCTTAGAACTAGGTTCACTCAGATTCCTATTTTAAAAAGAGACACTATCCTATTCACTCAGAATATAACTCACTAAGAGTTAAACAAAGCCTCACACATAGAGTGATTCTTACTAAGAAAAATCCTAACCAACTATCTTATGAATCACAAAGAAAACTCTCTCTCTCAGAAATTGTTGGTTGTAGACTTTGCTCAGGTTGAATGCTTGTATGCGCAGGTTGTTGTTGTTGCTTCCTCTGAGAACATCTTCTATTTATAGATTGAGTGGGGTGACTTATCCGTTGGATAATTCAAATTTGAATTCAAGATAAGGCTCCTCTCTCTCTATAAGCATGTGTGAAGTGGTCCTCATCCTTCACACAGGGTAGTACAGATTGTACTAATTGTCATTTTCTTCAGAATTCTGGCTATCTTAAAAAATAATCTTCATTATCCTCCAGAATCTTTGAAATAATCTCCTCTTAAGTACTCTATAGTGAGTGCATAAGTGCTACACAAATCTGAGTTTAAGGGTCTTCATAATCTTCATTTAATCTTAGACTTGTACTTCAATCTTCAAACGGTCACCTCAGCTGTAGAGTCCTGAAAGTAACAAAAACTGGCTGTAGAAACATTACAGCTGTAAGATCATGTCTGGCTGTAGGTTGATCAAATATGCAGCTGCAGACTTCTCTTACATAACTATAACTTTCAAACATCAATTTCCTTAGATCAAGTGTTAGATAATTATGCCATAAAAACATATGTTTTGCACACATCAAAATCTAAACCAAGGTACTTAACAATAAATATTAAAAAAAATTAAATTATTTGAAGTATAAATTAAATTTATATTAAACTTTAAAAATCAACGAATAAAATATAAATATCAAAAAAATAAAATAATAATAAAAATAAATAATTAAAAAATGAAATGAATCTTCAAACTAATTAAATTAAGTAGTATTGTTGTGATTAGAACTCAAATATTAATCAATAGAAATTAAAACCCTAAGTATCTCAATGACCTACTAAAAGGACTAATCTCATTAGAATGTCTTAACAAAAGAAATTAAAAAAAATGACTATAATGATTCATAATTTCCTTAACCGAAAAGCAAAATGGCTTAGCTCATGGCTAATGGGTAAACAAAAATTAATGAGACAAAAAGAATCATACAAAATAACATAAATTGATAAAAAATGAGATAGAAAGTACTAGGAATAATTGAAACAAGAATTTGCATAACAAGAATAAATGAGACAAAAGAAATTAATGAAGACAATATAAATAAATCAATAAAGGAATGATTGAAACAACAAATATGCATAAAACCTAATTAAAATTTGAAAATTAAATTCAAACTTGAATAATCAAAATAATCTTAAAAAATCCAAAACAAAAATTTAAAATGCTTTCAAAATAATCCCTAATTTCTATTGTGCATGAAAAACCCAAAATTAATCTAAGCCCTACTGCGTAATCTACTGAATAAACTATTTACTGCGTGAATACACCTCCTCTAGATCCGTGTGGTTTTGATTTGGTGGCCTTCAGAGGATTTATGTACAGTGTAATTATTCTGAATTTCGTGTTCTATTATCAGCCCCGCTCGTTCCTGCTGGAGGTACTCTTCATTCTTCTGTTTCATTCTGTACATTGGCGATTGCATTTAGATTGATTTGATTGTGTATACTGGAGATTGGGGATAACGCCGAGCAGGCTTCACGGTAATTTTAATTGATTTATAAAATTGGTTCATGTTATTATGGGGGTTGTTTGAGAATATTAAATTTAGTCAATACTTTGGCAAGAAAAGTTTTGTACCTTTAGTTGCACAAGGATAGTCGAAAATGCGTAAAAGAGGTATTATATCTATTTGTGTTTATAGGCGAACTACTAATAGGTGGTTACGAGATTAATTAACCAAGGTTGAGGAGTTCGCATGAAGCTCGCCGATATGTCTAGAAGACACGTCACTAATCTTGACCAAGTCAACTACAAGAAGCGCAAAGGAGCTTGTTAAAGAGCTCGCCCAGACCAGAAGAGAGAGAGAGCTGACAAAGGAGCTCGCCCACTTATAGGGGAGCTCGCCACCACCAAGAGACCAAGCCGAAGATCCACTATTATCACTCATTCCAGAATAGCACAAGGCAAAGTAGCTCGCGGAGAAGCTCGCCTAGTCCAGAATACGGACAGTAGCTACATAGGGAACTAGTAGTGATGTAGTAGGACGAAGTGATGTAATAGAAGCATGGTA
Source organism: Prunella vulgaris (assembly GCA_026898435.1). Lineage (NCBI taxonomy): Eukaryota > Viridiplantae > Streptophyta > Magnoliopsida > Lamiales > Lamiaceae > Prunella > Prunella vulgaris. Next base: position 32,499 of record JAPKLY010000805.1, on the reverse strand, counting down.
GTGGGTAACGATAGGTGTAAGGACACTTGTCAGCACCTAAAGCCAAGTAGGCTCACAAGGTGCCACCACACAACATGCAAACCTATAAATAGGTCTCTTGTACGCATTTTCTCTCTCTAAGTTCATTATTCCAAACACACTTTCTCTCTCTAACTTTCACTACTCTCTCTCTCTAAATATAAACCAAGAACAAACTATAATCTTGTTATTGTTTGATAGGATTCTTAGTTAATTACAGCCACAAATTATCTCATTAACAAATCCTATCAACAATTTGGCGCTAGAGGAAGGGCTCGAACCTTCGATCATTCAAATTCAAGAGAAAATTGTGAGAGTCCTTAAGAATATTTGAAGGTGTTCTTGACTTTAAACAAGAATACTTGAAGATACACTGCCAATTCCCAGTTTTCAGCTTAATTACCAGATTTTTGGATAAAAACGAGATAAAAGGGACCTTAAACGCAAGCTTGTGAGTAAATAAACCAGATTCTGGACAATTTACTTATATGCAAGGGTAGAAAAGACCTTGATCACACTCACCCTTGCTGGAAACCGACGAACTCGACGAACTACTGTCCAAAGCTTGACCATGTTTAAAGAAAACACTTTTGCGACCACTAGGAGGTGGAAGGGGCGCACTCCCAAAAAATAAACTGATGGGGAGACTTCGCGCCGAGGTCCCCAGCGAGCTCCTCAGCGAGTTGAGACCACCCCAGTGGCCCAAGATGGACTGAACCCTGCTCTCAGGGATATTGTCAACAACCCTGGTGAGCTCCAGCATACCATCGTTGCGCTACAAAGGCTGCAACAACAGCAATAGGGCAAACTTGCCGGGGCGTCTCAGCGAGCTCCCACCAACAATGCCTGGGAGCAAACCACCAGGCGCACTCAGGCCACCCAGACAAGGGACTATGCTAGCGAGCTCCCCGCTGACCAGGAAGTGAGCTCCACTAGAGCTCGCCAGCACAGAGAAAACATCGGAAAGAAAAAAGTTGCGGACAGGCTCGGTTCGCAAGACGGGCGAGCTACTGCCTACACGGAGGCATCCGCAACCCACCAGTCTAGGGAGGTCCTCCAGGGCAGGTTGGGGCCCAGGCGTGAAAAGACCGAACAAGAGTGGGCCCTTGCTTCATACCGGAGGGAGGAATCAGATCTACGTCCGCGTAGGTCCGCTCATGAAAGGCTAAGAAGGCAATCTATCGACCGTCTAGGCCCAAATGGTGGCCGCCAGTTCCAGCATGTCACCGAGGGGCTGCCCCAGAGTGAGGGACTATAGGGTCGTGCGTCCACGAGGCGTACGATCTTTACACAGCCTCCACAGGAAGCAGTTCACGAAGATGAGCTGGGGACACTAAAGAAGGCAGTGGAGCAGCTGTAAATGCAAATAGCTGCCAAGAATGGCGGAGTTGATGCCACCACACTCCCAGTATCACCGTTGGCACCGGCCATCCTGAAGGCACCGGTGTAGAAGAAAATTCAGTTCCCGGTGATGGCCGCATATGAGGGAGAATCAGATCCGAAGGTCCACATCTCTAAATACGCTGACTATATGATCTCAGTTGGTGCCTCTGATGCAACACAGTGCCGGAATTTCCCATTGACCCTAGGGGACCGTGCTCACCGGTGGTTCTCATCACTTGTCCCAGGGTCAATCCAGTCGTTTGCCCAGCTCACCCGGGAGTTCTTGGCCCACTTTCCAGCTACGGGACCTACTTGACCCAAAAGCACCGGCTCGTCAACATTCATCATAGAGAGAACGAGATGGACCAGCACTATTTGGAGCGCTTCGACAAAATACTGCTGGAAGTCGAACCCATCAGTGAAGATACAAAGAGAGTGGCTGTAATGGCCGGACTGAAGAAGGGGACCGAGCTCTGGAAGGAAATGCACCTGGCATGCCCAAACACATATGCCGAGTTTAGACACAAGGCAGGTGTGTATGTGGCTATGCAGGAGGCACTACTGAAGGAGGTCGGTGGCTCCGAGGAGAAGAAACCGCATGGAATAAAATCTTGGGGCATCTACAAAGCTCCCAGAAATCTGAAAGCTTTCGAGGACGGAGATGAGTTCAAGGAAATGTTGAACCAAGTACTTACTGTCTCCGTCGATCATGTATTTGCGGCGGTCAAAGACAGCCATGTTAAACGAACCTAGGAGGATTCGTCAAGACCGCACCAAGCTAAACCCGAACAAGTTCTGTGCTTATCACCAGTCGATCGGCCACTTCACTAGCGAATGCCGAGACCTCCTCAAACAGCTCTGGAAATTTTACGAGGATGGGAAGCTGGCCTAGTTTGTGAAGAAGGCCCCAACTAAGTAGACCAGGATCGAGAGGAGAGAGGTCTCCGATGAGGAGGAGGAGGAGGACGAGGACCGACGCTGCCCTCAACACCGATGCAGAGCACCTCCCCCTCCACAAGAACAGGAACCAACCCGAGAACTCCTTGTTCTCGAGGAGCAGGTCGGACCTGCCGGAGTTCTAGAAGATGGAAGACTCTCCATCTCCAAGAGGCAGAGGAAGGCCGAGGTCCGGGCCGTGAACCAAGTGTAGGAAGGAAGATCTGGCTCCAAGCCCGCTACTCAACCAACTGCAGAGCTCACATTTTCTCAAACGGACTTGGAGGGAATTCTGACTCCCCACAATGACTCGTTGGGGATCATCGCCAACATAATGAATGTCAAAGTCCACTGGCTGCTAGTGGACACAGATGCCTTCACCAACATTTTGTTTATATCAACCTTAGATGGGCTAGGGGATTTCGAGTCATATTTAGAACTTAGTAATGCTAGGATAGTGGGGTTTGGAGAAGCTGTAACCATCCCCGTAGGTCAGATTAGGTTGAGCGTCCAACTTGTATCGGCCGAGGATCCGGAAAGGAGGCTGACTAGGCTCATAGATTTCCTTGTCGTTGACTAGCAGTCTACCTACAATGGGTTCCTTGGCCGCCCCTTTATTAATGAATTTAAAGCGGCGTGTTCAACCTACTACTACTGTTTGAAATTTCCTACTCTAAAAGGTGCCGGTACTATTAAAGGCGACCAGAAAAAGGCCAGAGTGTTTACTCCAAATAAAAAATGGCTAAGTGAAAAAGTCTGTAACGCATGTTCTTGTACTTGAAGACGATGTACAAATTCTGGCTGATGATTAGCCCAATATTCTGGACGTCATCTCAGAAGAAACTGAGATGATGGAGGTAGGCGATCAGTCGGAAGAGGCACAAATTGCCCAAGTGGAGGAACCGGTAGAAGACTCGCAGCCGGCACCCATGGAGAAGGATAATGAGGCCCAACTTGAAAGACCGGTGGGAGACCCACAGCCAGCAGCCATGGAGGAGGTCGACGATGCTCAAGCAGGAGAACTGGTGGGAGATCAAGAGCCGGCACCGATGGAGGTGGAAAGTGGAAAGAGCTTGCGAACCTGCCAAAGATGTTAAAAAAGGGATAACCTCGAACCTCGAGTAGGTTACGAGCCGATGACGAAGGAGAACTGGGACGAGTTCATTGGTGACCCGAGGTGGAAGAACCAAAAGAGGAAGGCCACCCCCATGGAAGAGTTAACAGCAATCCAGGTGGACCCGAACAAGGCAGACTTGGAACTTTTCATAGGTTCCGAGCTACCAGAACCGTATAGGTCCAAGATGGAGGAATTCTTGAAGTCCAACCTGGACTTGTTTGCCTGGTCCTATGAAGACATGATGGGGATCCTGTTGGAGCACGCGTGCCATCGATTAAACATCGACCTGACGAGGAGACCAGTTCGTCAAAAGCGGAGAAAGTACGGACCAGACAAATACGGGGCACCAACCACAGAGGTGAAGAAGTTGCTGGACAACAAGTTGATCAAGGAAACCTTGTGCCCACAGTGGGTTGCTAACCCCGTCTTAGTGAAGAAGCCAAATGGAACTTGGAGGCTATGCATAAACTTCACGGACCTCGACAAGGCGTGCCCAAAAGATAACTTCCCACTACTCCACATCGATCAACTTGTCGATAACACTGCAGGGCACGAGATGATGACCTTCATGGACGCTTTTACAGGTTTCACCAGATAGCGATGCACCTGGATGACCAGGAACATACGACGTTCTACACCAACAAAAACATGTACTGCTGGGATGTTTAGTATGACTGGATGTTTAGCAGCTATGAACCGGTTCATCTCCAGGTCTGGTGATTGGAATCATCCGTTCTTTGATGCAATTAAAGCAAACAGACTCAGGCACAAAGACGATTTCCAATGGACAAGCGAGTATCAAAAAGCTTTTGAATGCATCAAAGAGTACCTGACCAACACTCAAATATTGTCAAAGCCGGTGCCTAGAAAGAAGTTGTACATGTACTTAGCAGCGTCGGAGGTGGCCATCAGTTCGGTACTGGTCCGAGAAGAAGGAAAAACACACCTACTAGTGTACTACGTGAGCCAGGTCTTACACGAAGCAGAGTTGCGGTACATCCCAACATAGAAGCTGGCCTACGCATTGGTGATGAGTGTTAGAAAGCTGCGGCCCTACTTCTTCGACCACCCAGTGGAGGTGTTGACGACATTCCCACTAAGGCAAATACTGCACCGGCTGGACACCGTAGGACGCTTGTTGAAATGGTCACTAGAAGTTAGCCAATACGGTATAACCTACGCACCCTGAACAGCGATCAAGGGACAAGCGCCTACCGATTTCATCGTCGAGCTAACTTTCCCACAAGATTCGACGAGGGGGTGTATAGCTCCGTGGCACCACTACGTGGACGGATCATCAACTAGCACAGTAGCAGGAGCCGGTGTAGTACTGATAAGCCCAGATAGACAGGTCTTCACCTTGGTGATTAAGTTCGACTTTAGAGCCACGAACAATGAAGCAGAGTACGAAGCATTGATAGCCAGACTTAGATTATAATTAGCTATGGGGGCAACCAATCTCCAGATTTTCGGAGATTCCTAGCTAATAATATCCCAAGTCCGAGGAGAGTACGAAGCCAAGGACCAGCAGATGACTTTATAATAGAAGATCATGGCACATCTGATCTCGATGTTAAAACAAGTTTACATCGAATAGATCCCAAGGCTGGAGAATACACAAGCTGATGCACAAGCTCGACTAGCTACCAGTAGCGGCGAAGCAGAGTTGACATAGGTCATTGTCACCAAACTAAAAGACCCCTCGATGTCTAATTATAAAGTAAATCAGACATCGAGTGGGGGGCAGGAAGAAGACGATGATTGGGGCACTCCGATAAAAAATGATTTGAAAGACGGATCGGTCCCAGAAGGTGCGTGGGAAGCTAGTCGGCTAATGAAGCAAGCAGCTAGATACACGTTGGTGGATGACCAACTATACAAACGTGGATTCTCTCTACCCCTACTCAAATACTTATTTGAAAAACAAGGGTTCGAGGTGTTAGAAGAAATCCACCAAGGAATCTGTGGGAGTCACGCTGGGGGGCAAGCTTTGGTATATAAGACAATCAGACAAGGGTATTATTGGCCCACTCTAAGAAAATATGCCATTAGCTTCACCCGGAGGTGCCAAAAGTGTCAACTATTCGCGCCAAACATTCACTCTCATGCAAGCCAACTCAAATCGGTCTTCAGCCCATGACCTTTCGCAAAATGGGGTATCGACTTGATCGGCCCATTCCCACCTGGCAGAGGTGGTTTAAAGTTCGTCGTAGTAGCGGTGGACTACTACACTAAATGGGCTGAAGCCGATGCACTCATGACGGTAACACAGGAGAGGATGATCAGCTTTATCTGGAAGAATCTGATATGCCGATTCGGACTCCCGCAGTCGATAGTGACAAATAATGGTAGGCAGTTCGACGGTCAGAAGTTGAGAGAGTTCTGCAACTCATGGAATATCAAGAAACACTAGTCAAATACATACCATCCGCAGTCAAACGTACAAGTCAAAGTAGTAAATAAGATATTGAAGCATGTGTTGAAAATCCATCTCGAGGACAAGAGAGGAAGTTGGGCAGACAAGCTTCCAGAGGTAATGTGGTCTTACAGAACGTCGTACCAAGCCAGTACCTGTGAGACACCATTTTCTTTAGCCTTCAGAACATAAGCAGTTGTACCGGTGGAGGTTCAAAACAAGACTTGGAAGGTAGTAGGATACGAGGAAAAAGAAAACGATGAAGCCTTAGCAGTGGAGAAAGATCTGCTTGAAGAAACTAGAGCTTCGTCAGAGCTGAAGAATGCCACCTACAAGCAGAGAGCAGAGAAGTACTACAATTCCCAAGTGTGGAATTGAAGTTTCAAGGTCGGGGAGTTGGTACTAAGAAGAAAGCTGGCAACTCCACCGGATGTGTTTGGACCTAATTGGGAGGGACCATTCCAAGTCACCTCAAGCTGGGCAAATGGTACATATGACCTCGAAGACATGGAAGGGAAAGCTTCATCATATACATGGAGCACAACACATCTGAAGAAGTTCTATCAGTAGCAGCGAAAGATTTGAAGTATGAAAAGAAGTCTGTCACGAAATGAATGCTCTGAAGAATGCTTATATGTCCCTAAGTAAAAGAAGCTGCTACATTTTCTTGAGGAGTCTGTCCAAGACCATGTGTGAGCCACCAAGTCAGTCTTCCGAGATCAAGATGATAGATTCATTGTACAAACGTGAGTCAGACGCTGAAAATGAAGTCATAAAGAAGCAGATAATCAGTGTCTACAACGGTTCAAAGAGTTGAAGAAAACAGAGTATACCCAGTTGTTGGCAGTAGAGGAAGGTGGACCATAACTTGTAATTAGACTAGCCAAAGGTTCGCATCAAGGGTGTTGATGACGACCTATATAAATATCGTTGCTCAATAAAGTTAAAAACTTTTTCACTAATATCAACTGTTCAAGCTCCAGAACACGCAAGGACCAATGTCCCAAGAACGTTATAACTTAAAGCTCAAGGCAAAGGCCAAAGTGCTCAGGGTTAGCGAAGGTGTCCTTCTTAAAGGATCATTAAGCACCAACTGCCCTAAGTTAAAAAAATTCACAAAAAGATGATTAAAAACGTCTAAGGTAAGGTTTTCAAAACCCAATTGCCCAAGTGAATGAAAAGAGTACAACTCGCTACCCTAAGTGGTATAAGACGAGAAATTCCCGACCCTAAGCGGTGCAAGATGAAGAATGTGTACTAAACAAATATAGTACAATTTGTAGTCCAAAGTGACGTAAAATGAACGATTCACTTCCAAAAATGGAGTAAGACAAACAATTACGTACTAAAGATACAAATACGAGTTAGTAAAAGATATAACGTGCAAATAAATTAAAATAGAACAAGTTGAAATAAAAAGTCAAATTTCATTCAAAAATACTTAGGAATTTTTCCAAGTATGAAGAGTGGTGCTAGTTACAAAGGCCAACTAGCTAGCGATCTTTGAAAACAAAAAGAGCTCCTTCTAGGCGAGCTATACAAGCCCGGCGAGCTACTACAACTTGAACAAAAAAGAAAGAAACCCTAAGTCTAGGGAGCAATTCGAGCGTCAGGAGTAGGAGCTGTGGAGGCATCAGTGGGAGCTTCGGTTTGGGTGACCTCCGGGGGCATCTCGCCACCATACACCTCATCAGCTGGAGGAGAGAGTCGGGGAAGCTCAGTGATATTCCCCGTATGATCGCTAGTATCCACCATGATGTTTCCGGTGAGAGCTAGCATCTGTTCATTGGTGGGTGGAAGCTCTGGAGTTTGCTCCCCTTCCTCGGTGGAAATGACAGGGACCTCGAGGGTCTGTATGATTTGTAGCGCGCCGGGACAAAATCTAAGGGATCTCCTAGCTGGGCGAGGTCCCCAATATCCAACTCCGTCCCCTCAGAAATCTTAGCCTTGTCAATGCAATCCTTGAAGTCGTCCACAACAGCCACTAGCTCGTCATCCTTGTGAGCTCGTGCCTACTGAATGGATCTGATCACCTCGGCGTAGGATTGGATAAAGCCTTTATCCAAGGCTTTGGTTTTCAGAGCATCCAAGGCTTCAGAGGAGGTGGACTCGTTGCACAACTCGGCGATCTCTAGAGCCTTTGCCGCTAACTCCTCCCTCAACTAGGTGCATTCAGATTAAGCCCCCCTACTCAACCCCCGCTCTAGGTCGAGCTCCTGCTCCTTGACAGTAAGCTTTTCAGTGAACCCTATCTCCTTGCTTCGGATCAGAGCATCCGCATTCTTCTGAATGGTGGCATACTTGCGTTGGAGCTCGCTGAGTTGTCTAAGAGCACTTTGCTCGGCTGCCAAAGAAGCAGATGTCTTATCCTCGGCGATATCCACCGTTCTCTTCGCTCCATCGAGGGCCTCCGCCATCCTCAAGAAAGAGGCATTTCATTCCTGGCGACCTTCCTCTTGCTCGATCACCTGATCGATCACTATTTGGCTAGCGAGCAAGAGTCCTCTCGCGTAATGCATCGCTAGCCGAGCATTTTCAATTGGAGACTGCCTCTCCATGGTCGTCACTTGAGAGTTCGACCAATACCTTGGGAGCTCCCTGACAGTTTGAAGAGCAAGCCCCTCAGGAAGGCTACGCATCGAGGATAGGGAGCGAGAACGCTCGTAAGCGTGGAGAGCTTCATGCCTGTGAGGGAAGGTGATGGATGCATACATGCGAAGTCAAAACACTTGAATCAATAAAATGCATAAGTGAAACATAATATAGAGAAGTATGAACCTGGCGAACTACTTACTGGGTCCTGGCGGGATCCCAACCTAGAATGGTGTCATCGACCACTTGGACGCCAAATGGTGATGAAGAGGCCGACGACCTGGGGGTTGAGGCAGGTGGTAGGGGAGCAGTGGAATGAGTAGAACCACCATGGCCTGATCTAGACCCACCTCGCCTCTCTTGATCAGACTCCTTATCTCGGAGGGAAAATCTTGTCCTCTTCGAGGTACAGGCCTCTTCCTCGCCCACTCGAGATCCATCACCCCGCTGGAGACCCCTTTTTTGTTGCTGGGGAGATTGAGTTGCTCGCTTAGGTGTTGCAGCAGTTCGCCCACCTCCCCTCCCTGTCTTGGCGACCTGGGATGTCTTAGTAGGTGCCTGGGTCCTCGCCGAAGTCTTAGCAGGCGCTTTCTGGGTACTAGAGGCCCCAGCACCATCCTTGGATGCAGGCTGGGTGAGCTCCGCCTTCTTATTGGCTGCCAAAGCTGTGACAGATGGAAGTCCTTCTTTGTTAGGAAGATGGGGACCCATCTTCAATTTCTGAACGAGAATGTCAAAGGCTTCGGGGACCTCGATGGGTGAGATTGCAACTGTCACGCCTTGATTTGCACTAGTGAAAAGAGTCAATAACCAAGATGGCGAGCGATAGTCAGCCGGGCGAACTATTATAAGACGGACAACCTGGAAGCTCCGGAGCTTGGGTAGTGAGATGGTGAGGGGAAGTGAGGACAAGAGCAGATTGTCTGCAGCGAAACTTGCTCAGGTGCTCAACGTTCCGAACCTTGCGATTCCTCAAACAGTACACCGTGCGCACGAACTCAAAAGCCTTGGAAATGTTGGGAGGTGTGCTTCCGGATTTGTGATGCTTCGGAGCTGCAAAAGAAGGGAGATTAGATTAGTAAATCTAATCTGACCCACACACACCAAAAATGGGCACCTACTGCTAGCCTCTCCGTATTCTAACGGAGAATCGATACGACCCCCGTGTCCGAGGTAGTTAGTCAAAGCTCGCCAGTCTCCTCCTATGAAGAAAAATTGCTCCTTCCAATCCCAAATCTTATTCGGGAGACTCTCGATGAACTTCTCCCCAAGACAAGCTTTCAAGTAGTAATAACCTTTTCCTTCAGAGGATTGCTTGGTGACACTGAAAGCTTGGTGAATCTCCACCGGGGTCAGCTGGTTTTTGTATCCCTCGAGACCAACAACCGTTAGCTAGGCCAGCAAACTACTCCAAGCATTTGGAGTCAGTTGGGTAATAGCGAGGTTGGTGTCCGAATGATGGGATGCAAAGGAAGTTTCAGTCCGGCCTCCAGAGTGTGGATGTTAATGGCAGTAAGACCCGGCGCAGGCTTGTCAGCTCGCTCCTTTTTGCCAGGGACGTAGATATGAATATCCAACGGAATACAATACTTCTCACGGAGATGAGGAAGAACGAACTCCATAATGATGCTTTCAATTGAGTTCGCCTTGAAATTAGACTTCCTCACCTCGTCCTCGACAGTTTGCTGAGGTGTGGGGAAGCTCGCCTCGTACCTCTCCATGTACTCCGCCCAGTCGAGTTCATGCTCAACGGCATTAGGAATGTTGTGCTCAGGGAGTTGAGGACCGGGAAAATTGATGGATCTGAGATACTCAAGGGTGATCTCTTCTTCCTCATCTTCATCACTCTCCAATTCGCGGACCAGGTCGCTCGCCAGATCACCTTTCTCGGCGACCTCTCCCTCATCTTAGGTAATCGCCTCGTTTGTTGCTATGGCGAAGTCCCTCTATAGCTCTCGAAGTCCAGGATCCTCATCATCACTGGAGTTGGTGGTAATCTCCCCAGAGTCAATTCGCACCTCGCCCAGGAGCTCGCCAGAGTCTGAGCGAGCTACCGAAGTTGCCTCGGATCTAGATTCAATTAGTATGGGTGTAATCTGGGAAATCGGTTCATTTTCGGCCAAAGGTCGCTTTTCAGGGTTCCAATTTGAAAGGGTGCGACTCGAAGATTGAGTCGACATATTTTAGTTACAAGGGCGAGGTCTAGAATTATTTCAGTTCTTCTATGTTTTAAATTCGCCGGAGTTGTGGGTGTTGACTGGCGGGAAATCTAAAAACTCAAAAAGAAAGAAAAGAAAGGGAAATCTACAAGAAAGAAATTAACTACATATATATTTACTAATATCTTTCTCAAATTATTATACGCAGATGATGATATATATATAAATCAACAAGAAAATGAAGAAGAAGAAGAAGAAGAAGAAGAAGAAGAAGAAGAAGAAGAAGAAATTCATGAAATAGAAAAAGAACCAGAAGAAGAACAAGAGCAAACTGATTATTGACGAAGAACAAAATATTGACGAAGAACAAAATATTGACGAAGAAGGTACTTCCATAATTCTAGTAATATTATTTATAAGGTTGTTAAAAACTATTCTACAGGTATTGATAAACTATTCTTAGGGTATTCACTGAATATTCTTAAGGTATTGATATACAACACTACAGGTATTAATAATATATTATAAGGTATTGATAAACTATTCTTAGAGTAAGTATTGATAAAATGCACTACATGTATTCATAAAAAATTATTAAGATATTGGAGAACTATTCTTAAAGTATTCATACACTACACTACAGGTATTGTTAAAATATTATAAGAGTATTGATAAACTATTATTAGAGTAATCATTGAATATTCTTAAGGTATTAATATACTACACTACATGTATTAATAAACTAATATAAGGGTATTGACTTACTATTCTTAAGGTATTCATTGAATATTCTTACGGAATTCATAGAATAAACTATATGTATTAATAAACTATTATAAGGGTATTCATAAACTATACTTAGGGTATTCATAAACTATACTTCAAGTATTACTAAACTAAAGTTCAGGTATTCATAGAATATACTTAGAGTATTGATATACTACACTACTGGTATTCATAAAGTACAATAAGGGTATTGATAAAGAATTCTTGGGGTATTTATAAATTCTTCATCAATTTTTGTTAAAAGATATTTGTTTACCAATATAATTGTACTTGAAATTTTATTTAATAAAGTAAGGTTTTATATATTTGTTATTTAGATAATTTATATTTGTTATTTATACTGATAAAATTATTTTTTATACTAAATTAGAATCTAGAGCAGATTCCCGGGATATAAGAGGTTCTTTACTTGGTGTGGAAAATGATTCAGTAGATAAAATGTATAAATTATACTGTATGCATGCACGTTCTCTGGGATTCAGTGTTAGAAAATCAACAAACAAATTTTCTGCGGGGGATGAACGTATATTATTGTCCAAGTTGTTCGTATGTTCTAGTTCTGGATTAAGAAAGGATAATAGTGATTCGAGCACTGGAACATCAGAAAGAAAAAGGAGTATTGGAATTACGAGGACAGATTGCAAGGCTAAAATGCTAATCAGGAGAACAAATGAAGGAACATATGAAGTTGTACAACATGAAATAGAACACAATCATGTGTTAACTAGGACTGAGTGGGGCCATTTACATCGTTCTGAAAGAAAAATTACAGCAGAAAAAGCCAAGGTTATAGAGAATATGCTGTCATCAGGCATGAGAATAATAGACTCATATAAATACATGTCACATGAAGTTGGAGGTGAAGAAAATTTAGGACACACAATGAAGGATCATTACAACCTTGTGAACAGATTAAAGATGGAACAAATTAAAGGAGGAGATGCCAGTAACCTAATTGACATTATGGAAAAACAAGAATCTGAAGAAAAGGATTTTTTTTACAAAATTATGTTGAATGAAGATGGAAGACTCTCTAGTATATTTTGGAGAGACTCTCTAATGTTAGAAGATTATCAAATCTACAGAGATGTGATGGTTTTTGACACCACATACAGAACAAACAAATACAACCTCATTTGTGCTCCTTTTGTTGGAATAAACAATCACTGGAAAAATGTGATGTTTGGCTGTGCATTCATATCAGATGAAAACACAGAAACATTTGAGTGACTTTTTCAGATTTTCAAGAAATCAATGAGACATAAAAGCCCCAAGACTATATTCACAGACCAAAATTTAGCCATAGCAAATGCTGTGGAAAAGGTATGGTATTAATATATTGTTCTTGATGTATTCTAATACTATTATTGTTGAAATATATAATACTTTTTATTTATTAGGATGTTCAGATTTTATCGAAAAGAGTATTCATATATTGTTCATAGGGTATAAATATATTACTCTTAAGGTATACAAGTATTGTTCTTCACATGTTAATATTGTTACTCATTTTCAAATGCAGTTATTACAAAAAATTCTTATAGTATAACTTGAGGTATAAAAATATTGTTCATAGGATATTCATCTTTGTTCATAGGGTATTCATCTTTGTTCTTAGGGTATTCATCTTTTTTCTTAGGGTATTCATATTTGTTCATAGGGTATTCATATTTGTTCTTAGGGTATTAATATATTATTCTCAGGGTATTACTGTTTTTTCTTAGAATATTATTATGTTGGTCTACAGTTATATTTTTTAATTAGGTATTACAATATGTTCTTAGAGTATAATATATTAGTCTATAGGTATAAATATATTTGTCTTTGAGTATAATAAATTTGTCTTTGTTATTTTGGTAACTTGAAATTTTATTTCAGGAATTTCCAGAAACAAGACACAGATTGTGTCTTTGGCATCTCCAACAAAATGCAATTTCCAGATTTGGAGAACTTAACAGAGATGGCCCATTCAAAAATGCTTTTAACTATTGTTTATCAGGTTCTGCTGATCAGAATGATTTTGAAATCAGTTGGCAAAACATGATATCAACTTATGGACTGGAAAATAATATCTGGATCAAGAGACTATATAGTCTTAAGGAAAAATGGTGTACAACATTGAATAAGGATATATTTTCTGCTGGAATAAGATCATCACAAATAAGTGAAAGCACGAATCATGCAATCGGATTCAAAGCTCACAAACAGACAAATTTGACAGAATTCTACAAGATTTTCAATGACACAATAAGTCAATGGAGAAGGACAGAAAAAAAAAAGATGAATTCAACTGTTCTAGAATGACACCAGAATCTCCTTTCGGAATGAAAGGAATTATAAAGCATGCTGCAGAGGTATACACCTATAACTTATTTAAGCAATTTGGAGAAGAATTCTCAAAATCTATATTTGCAATTCTTTGGTTGCTGAACTCTGTGACACAACATTGGTTTATAATGTCAAGAGTGATGAGGAAGAAAGAAGTAACAGAGTAGTGTATGACACTGCAATGAACATATTCAGCTGTGATTGTAAGAAGTTTGAAGAAATAGGAATACTCTGCTATCACTGCATCAGGGTGATGAATGTACATTCAATACAAAAGATACCTGATAATTATATTTTGAAGAGATGGACCAAACTTGCAAAGGAAGAGGTATGGAATAAGATTGCAGCTGAAGAAACAAATGATAACAGGTACAACTTAGAGTATTATATTGTTGGGTATTCTATAATAACTCTTAGAGTATTATTTTTAGTTCTTTGGGTGTGTCTGTTTTAAACATAGGGTATTAGTAAATTATACAGGTTCTAACTAATATTTTTGTGAATTAGGGGAAACTGTGGAAACAAAATCCCTTGGAGACATGATATCATAAGAAAATACTACAATGTCATATTAATGAGTGAAGATATTGAAGAAATGAGAGAAGTCATAGAGGAAGGATATGACAAGATTTGTTCAGTTCTTGATGGAAGAAGTTCAAAGCAGCAAGAAGACATTGAAGGTCATTCTGAAACATCAAACATAATTCACGATCCGGAACGCTCAGTAACAAAGGGAATAAGTCAAAGGATTAAGAGTGCTATCCATAGCAGAAAAAAAAGAAAGACAATAAAGTCCCAAACATCGCAAATTAAAGAATATGGGTCAATTACACCTAATCCTCATATAATTTGATATAGGAATGTATTTACTGTTTGTTTTATATATATAGATTTCAAATTGTTATTTTTTTATGTTTTACTAAAATTATTTCACATGCTTATTAATTTATTGTTATTAATTATATCAGCAATACCCTAAAAAAAAAAAAGAATACCCTAAGAACAAATATGAATACCTTAAGAACAAAGATGAATACCATATGAACAAATATGAATACCTTATGAACAAATATGAATACCCTAAGAACAAATATGAATACCCTATGAACAAATATGAATACCCTTTTAACAAATATGAATACCCTAAGAATATGTTAATAATACATGTATGACAAAGATATACCCAAAGAAGAAAAAATCAATACCAGAAGATCAATAATAAAATATAATATTATTATAATATAAATAATATAATAAAAATAACACAATAACACAAGTAGAACAATAAAATATACCCAAAACAATATTATATAATATACAGATAATAGATAAAAAAATACTCATACATAAACGAAGTAGGGTTCAATAAAAAAATAATAAAAATATAATATTATTATAATATAAATAATATAATATACTACTATATAAAGCAAACTCAACTTCAAACTCTAGACCACAAAGAAGACAGTCAACTTCTACTTCAAAGCGCCGGAATCTACGACGACAAAACCGCGACAACATTCAAAGGTAACATGTATGCCCCATCGTTATCTCTCACTCACTCACTCTCTCTCTCTCTCTCTCTATGTCTCTATCTATCTATATTTTAGTTCATTTAAGTATATTCATGTTTGTCTTATTCGTAGAATATTACTGGTACTTAATTTATTTAATGAAAAATGCTCAAGTTTTACTTCTTCAGGTACATTCTTCAAATAATGATATAGCTATAAAAGTACAAAGTGATTTATATAGTATAATATTCGTTCTTTGAGTATTAATATTTAAGTATTAATATTTGTTCTTTGGGTATTAAGATTCCTAAATAATTATGTTACTCTTCAAATTATTATGTTACTTTGGGTATTTGTTCTTTGAATTAGTCTTGTGGTATTAATTAATAATCTTTAAGTATTCATAAACTATTCTTAGGGTATTCATAAACTATACTTCAGGTATTACTAAACTAAAGTTTAGGTATTCATAGAATATTCTTAAATAATTATATAACTCTTAAAATATTTTGGTTTATAATTATAGAGCTACTATATTTTGGTTTATAAGTCATGTTAATATTAACTTAAATATTTTTTTATATTAAACAGATGACTTCTTTCGTTCGTATACTGTTCAGTGAAGAGTACTTCCTTCCAAGATTGGTAAATTTTTTATAATATATAATATATAAAAATGTATAGAATATTGAATGATAATTACCTGATGTTGTGTGCAGAGAGTACCTCCTATGTTTGTAGATAATTTTGAAAATTTGTTTGAAGAATCTTCTACTGAGGTAACTCTAACAGCTAGCTACAAACCTGGACAAACATGGAGGGTCAGTATTGACAAGATAGGAAATTTTCATTGTTTGAATGACTGATGGCCAACATTTGTCCAAGAAAACAATATAGAAGCACTGGACTGCCTGAAATTTGATCTGGTTGATGCAAATACACTACATGTTGTAGTATTTTCAAAATCAGGATGCTGCAAGAACTGCCCAAGTGATGGTTTGTTATTTTCAGAAACATACATTCATCTAAATTATAAAAACATATTTCTAATACATTTGGAAGTGTTTTGATTAACTAACATTTGTGTTTTAAAAATTTGGGTTTAACAGGATGCGAGGATGATGAACCTGCTTTTAATGAAGATGATAATGAAGAAAACCAGCTTTCGTTGGAAGAGAGGAACCTGGTTTTTACAAAAGAGGTATGTTGGGACAATCTGAATGTTTTGATTAGATCCCAAAACCCCTGATGAATTTGCCTAAATACAGTAATTCAGGATTGTCTAGTTCAGGATAGTCAGGTTAGGGATTCAGTTCAGGGGGAACGTGTTGAAGACTGAAGACTATTGGAGTCGACTCAATAGCCTGAAGTCTGAAGTGCAAATCGCACTGAAGAAGGTTAGAGTCAATCTCGCTGAAGATTGCCTGAACTGAAGCTGAAGTCCGAAGTCTGAAGATCCATCGTGAAGACAATCCGGAAGTACCATTGGGTGATGCTTCTAGTGAGTACACTAAGCATGCTCAGGTCAGAACACAGTCAGTGAAGAGTAAGTGTAACTTACCAGGCCGAGCTGAATGCTCGTAAGACCTGACATAGGCCTTGAGTCAGTTTATCTGACCCATGTAAGTCCAGAGCAAAAAGGTTACACATACTGGGCTGAATAACCTATCAGGCTGTGCTGAATGCACATAAGACCTGAATTAGGCATTGGTTCAGTTTACCTGATCCATGTAAGTCCAAAGCAAAAAGGTTATTCATGCTATGGGTCAGTTAAAATTTATGTTAACATCTGAGAGACAAAGAGAATGTCAGTGGACTCCACTAAAGACAAACATTCAACCTGAGTTATTGACAACAGACTCGAAGCTTTGAATGTACGAGGAAGGACGAATGTCAGAAGGTCAACTAGCCATTTGTACGGAGAGCCAATGATCTTTCGACACGTATGTACGGAGTCTGCGCAGCAGTTAATTCAGCATTCAATGCGTCTCAGAGTTGCAGGCTGCGGGACAAAGATTGCCAGATTAAGCATGGCAATTAGGTCAATAGTACATCTAGCCTGCAACCACCCTAAAATAGGAAAGATTTGGGTAGATCTCCTCCAACGGATCTATTTTGAATCTTGCCTATAAATATGGATAGCCTTGCACCCATTCAAGGCTAACGGGAAATTTCCAAGAGAAAGCTCTCAAGAATCCAAGCACTCAAAGCATACTTTGAACAACACTCTACAATTAAATTTCCCTAGTGTTGTAGTAGGATTCACTCTGTATTTTGCTTAGATCGATAGCTCTTATCCTTAGCATTGTTTTGTATTGCTAGAGCTATCTTAGTTGGAAACCAAGAATACCAAACCACTTAGGGTGTGAGATTGGTTGGTTAGAAGGACTGGGACTTGTAAAACGCCCAGGGGTCAGTTCCTAAGAGAGGAAGGTGGTTATTCGTGTCCCTTGGCACGTAAAACCCAAGTACCTATCCTCAGGGTTTTGAGGATAGCTTCATGTTAAATCAGGTCGTGGACGTAGGAGTTGGTTATCTCCGAACCACGTTAAAAAGACCCTTGTCTGCTGATTTACTTTTGTGTTCAGGATCATAATTTGTCATACATATTAAACTGAGCATATTGCATCATTTTGATATTCAGGCTGAATCAATCATCATGAGACTTAATACTGTGCACCAGCCCTAACCACCATTTACTAAGCTAACTCAGAGAAACGTTTTCAGAAACAAAAAAGAGTAGAAACTAAGGGCTCACTTTCCGCACGTACTCTAGCTTACTGAGATAGTAGTCCAACTGACTAGCTTCCGAGCGGTCAGTAAGTTTGTTATCTCTACTGAGCTTCTGAGCACATTACTCACACTCAGCTTATCTGACTCGTTACTGAACTGTCCCTGTTGCCCCTGAGGACCTTCAGTTTACTGAGTAATTCAGGATATTCCTGACTGAGCCTGTTATAGAATTTTTCTGAGTCTTTCGGAAAAATCTGACATCAGTGTATTCCCCCCATACACTGATTATACTCATTTCGGGACCAACAAGTGGTATTAGAGCAGTGGTTCAAAAGACCACTGACTTTGTTTACCAACAGTTTCTGAGGAGAAAATTTTGGTGGTCAACTGAACAGATCTGTTTCTGGAAACCTGCATATCATGGCATCTGGTTCTAAGCGTCTTGAGGGCAATCTTCCTGAATTCTCTATTGACAATTATGATTATTGGAAATTCAGGGTTTTGGCACATCTCTACTCCATCCATGATCAGATGTACAAGGTTATCGAGAATGGTCCTATTGAGTTCATGACTGATCGTGATCGTATGTGGCCTGTGCATGGAGGAGTCCCAGTTCCAGCAGCTGGTCAAGAGCCAGTGGAGAGGTCTGTGCTTACATCTGATCAGATTAAGCAAATCGGACTAGATAATGTTGCAAAGAACATTATACTCCACACCGTTTCTTACGAGAATTCGGTCAGGCTCATGCACCTTAAGACTGCAAAGGAAATCTGGGAGGCCCTAAAGGAGATGAGCGAGGGCTCGGAGAAGATCAAGGAGAACAAGAGAGATCTTGCTATCAGGAAGTTTGAGGCTTTTTGGATGCTGGAAGGTGAATCCATCGATCAGATGGAAGCTCGGTTCATTAAGATGATGAACGAGCAACCCTTGGGAAGGACTTTCCCAAGAGGGAGGTGTCGTCTAAAATCCTAAACTGTCTCCCTGAATGATTGGATACAGGAGTGATCTTGTTAAAGAACACTCAGGACCTCACTAACATTCCTTACTCTCACCTATTCTCAAAGTTAAAGGCTCTGGAATTCGAACTCGATAAGAGAAATTAGAAGGGTGTTGCTAGTGAGGAGGTGAGTGAGGAGAAGACACCTGAGAAGGAAAAGAGTGTGGCTCTTAAAGCTACTCCTGAGCCTGAGGCTGAATCTGGCTCGAAATCACTCAGAGAGATGAGCAAGGATGAGCCAGCCCTGGAGTACAGCCTGATGGCACGACGATTCGAGAAGCTGAACTCTCATTTCGGTAGGTATAAGAAGTTTTATACTGACAGTCGTGATCGCAAGTATTCCAGCCCCAGGAGATCGAGCCCCCGGAGGGAAGAGAGGAGGGGTTCAGATTCCAGGAGAGAGAGAGAGGAGCCTGAGCGGCGCAGAGATGAGAAGAGAAGAGACGATGCTGAGCCCAGAAGATCCAGCTCCAAACCTGAAAGATCATCAGGGAGCCGGAGGGAGTCGTCAGATAAAAGGTACACTGACAAGAAGTTTGCTTCTGATGTAGATCAGTGCTACCACTGCAAGAAGACCGGACATTATCAGTATGATTGTCCGGAGCTCAGTGCTCGTGAGCGAGAAGATCAGAGAGCCAAGAGAGAGCTCAGGGCTTCAGACCGGAGAGCTATGCTTGCTGAGGATTCCTCAGATTCTGATGGCCCAGGACTCCGGTCCCCTGAACTCTTCTCCGATGAGGAGTATGATGACCTCTGCTTGATGGCAGATGATGAGGTATGTTCTTCTGCCTCTTCTCCTGTTCACGCACCTGAGCTTAGCTCAGACTCAGCAGGAGAACTCGACCTTCAGCTCGCCCTAGAGCAATTGATGGTTGACTTCTCAAGGCTGCAGGAGACTTATACTCACACAGTGGATGTGAATGCACAACTGAGTGAGGAAAACGATCGGTTAACTGAGTCTCTCAGAGTGAGAGAAACTGAGGAAGCCCTCAGAATCGTAAATCTTCGGGATGAGTTGCTTCATGCTCGGAATAAGCATGATGAAACTCCACTGGAGGTTGAAAGACTGAAGGGTGAAATCAGCTCGCTGATTGAGACTCGTGATACTGATTTGTTCCTTGCTCAGGAACAGTTGATGATTGAGCGAATTGCTCTAATAGTGATGTTCGAAACTGAGTGGCAAGCTCACTTTTGTGCTGAGCAAACTACTTGGGATCTTGAGCTGATC
This sequence comes from Prunella vulgaris, assembly GCA_026898435.1. Classification (NCBI taxonomy): domain Eukaryota; kingdom Viridiplantae; phylum Streptophyta; class Magnoliopsida; order Lamiales; family Lamiaceae; genus Prunella; species Prunella vulgaris. Next base: position 12,292 of record JAPKLY010000805.1, on the reverse strand, counting down.
TCAAAAGAGAAAGCTCATGAGGAACTGGTGCTTCAGTACACCACTGAAATTGAGGCCCTGAAAAAGGCAAAAGGGCACCTTGAGGATAAGCTGAAGAAGTTACACACATCTACCCAAGTGGTTGATGAGTTAACAAGTTTTTCTCAGCTGACCGATGGTGCTAAAGCTAGGTTAGGCTATGATGCCTCAAAAGACCCAAAGGGCAAGAAAAAGAGAGGTGCTTCATGGAGCACTTCTCAGAAGAAATTTATCCCTGCCCTAACTGATGACAAGAGCCCAAGTATTGCTCGTCAGGATAAAGGCAAAGGGAAGGAGAAAGTGTCTGAACCTGTCAGGCAAATGACTGAGGAACCAAGGCCAAAACCTAAGGGAAAGGCCCAGGCTCCTCATCCTGAGCTGAGGAAGAAGGACCAAGGGAACTCCAAGGCTCAGCATAGGAACCCTTAGACTGGAAGGAACTCTGCACCAAGCACTTCTCAGGCTCAGCCTAGAAATGCTCAGAGTAGGAGGAAATCGGGTCAGGGGAGACCTCAGGCCAGGCCAAGGACGACTGAGATCCAGAAGCCTCAGGCAGGGCACAGGGCCCATCAGGAACGTCCCAATCCTCCAAGGAGAAGGACGAACCAAGTGGTCCCTGAAAGGCAACGGAGACTTGACTCCGATAACACTCAGGCCAAACCTCAAGTGCCTAGAGGTCAGGCCCGAGCTGCTCCTTCTCAGGACAGACCTCAGCCCAATGCACCCAGGCCAAGAAGGAACAGGAGGCCCGCCCCCAGGAATCAATCCAGGGCACCTGAACCTCAGGCTGACACCCATACACCCTCAACTACCCAGGCACAAAGGAAGAAGAGGACATTGTATGTTGATGTTTCAGGGAGACAGGTTTACACTTCTGATGCCATCAGAATTGTTAAACAAATCTGGATCCCGAAGGGTATGGCTGACACTGTAGGACCCAATACGAGATGGGTACCTGAGGCCTGATTCGTTTCAGGTTGCTGCGGGCTACAAGAAGAGGAAGGAGGATCTGATGAAGGACTGGTACTTGGACTCAGGATGTTCCAGGCACATGACTGGATTTCATGATCTCCTTCAGGACTACATAGCTCAGGAAGGCCCGCAGGTAACCTTTGGTGATAACTCTAAGGCTTTCACCAGGGAATTTGGTACTCTTGTTGTGGGCTCTGTTAAGGTGCTTAATGTATCCTATGTTGAGGGTCTTAGGCATAACTTGCTCTCGGTCAGTCAGTTTTTTGACCGAGGATATAGTGTAGAGTTCTCATCTAATATATGTCTTGTCAAGGGCAAATCTACACTGCAGGTTCTGATTACAGGGGTCAGGAGAGGACACGTATATTTTGCTGACTTTAAAAGTAGCTCTCCTGAAACTTGTCTGGTTGCTAAGAGCTCTTCTGAGCTCAGTTGGCTTTGGCATAAACGCCTGAGTCACTTAAACTTCAAGATTATTAACAAAATCTCTAGACTTTCTCTTGTAGATGGTTTACCTAATGAAGTGTTTAGCAAAGTCCACGTGTGCGGAGCATGTCAGGAAGGCAAACAGACCAAAGCCTCATTCAAGGAGAAAGATGCCTTCTCAACTGACAGAGTGCTTCAGCTCCTGCACATGGATCTCTTTTGTCCGATTACTCCTGTCAGCATGAATGGTAGGAAAAATACCCTTATTGTTGTTGATGATTATTCCAGGTACACATGGGTTATTTTCTTGCTGAACAAGAAGGAGACTCAGGACAAGCTTCCAGAGTTACTCCAGCAATTGAGTACTGAACAGGGTCAGAGCATATTCAGGATCCGATCAGATCGAGGAACAGAGTTTATTAACTCTATTATAACTGACTTTTGTACTAACCATGGTATTGCTCATGAGACTTCTGCAGCCAGGACCCCTCAGCAGAATGGGGTAGCTGAGAGAAGGAACCGGACCCTGAAGGAAGCTGCCCGGACCATTTTGGCTGAGTTAGGACTGCCCAAGAAGTACTGGGCTGAAGTAATCAACACTGCTTGCTACACTCAGAACCGATCTATGCTGAACAAACAACATGCTCAGACACCTTATGAAACTTGGAATAAAAGGAAGCCTCGCATTTCCTATTTCCATATTTTTTGGTGTAAGTGTTTCATCCTGAACAATGGGAAAGACCAGCTGAAAGCCTTTGATAGCAAGTCTGATGATGGAGTTTTCTTAGGATACTCCTCAGTCAGCAAATCTTTCAGGGTGTATTACTGTCAGACCCTTTGTGTGGAGGAAACACCTCATGTTGTGTTTGATGAAACTGCATCTATGTGTAGAAAACAGGTTCCAAGTCCTGACACTGAGGGGTTTACCAAGAGGGTGACAAGACTGAGCCTGAAGAATCCTGAATTAAAGATCAAACTTGTCAGTGCTTCCAAGGGATGGGATGATGATGATGATGATCAGGATGGTCCTCAGGCCAACCCTCAGCAAGTCCCAGCCTCAGAGAATGTTGAGTTTCAGACGGAGGCATAGACTCAACCAGAGGTACGTAATGTCGGCGATGATGCTTCTGCACCTGAGACAGTTACTGAGTCCAACTCTGTAGGGGGAAACAATGTCCCTGATATTGTGCAACCCTCAGGAAATGACTCAGTATCCCCTGTTCTTGCTCGTTCTTCCTCTTTGTCTGTTATTGTCAAGACTAATGTTTCAGGATCAGGCGAGGGAACATCAGCAGCTCCCAGTGCAGCCGTGAGCAGGAGGCGATGGCTAGATGATCACTCATTGGCTGACATCATTGGTGATGTCAATGAGGGGGTCAGGACAAGGTTGTCCTTTGGCGAGAGTGCTATGTTCTGTTGTTTCCTGAGTGATCAGGAACCTAAGAGCACAGAAGAAGCTCTTGCTGACCCCAATTGGATCCTAGCCATGCAGGATGAGCTCAATCAGTTTGAGCGGAATCAAGTTTGGGAGTTAGTTGAGAGACCTAGGCGTCAACATGTTATTGGCACCAAGTGGGTCTTCAAGAACAAGAGTGATGAGAAGAATGTTATTGTCAGGAACAAGGCCAGGCTGGTAGCTAAAGGTTACTCTCAGGCCGAAGGGATCGACTATGATGAGACCTTTGCTCCAGTTGCAAGGTTGGAAGCAATCAGGTTGTTCTTGGCTTATGCAACATTCAAGAAGTTCGAGGTTTATCAGATGGACGTAAAGAGTGCTTTTCTGAATGGTGTATGTGGAACAACCTCTAGGGTTCGAAGTTGGTAACAAAGTTTATCACCTGAAGAAAGCCCTTTATAGCCTGAAGCAAGCTCTGATGGCTTGGTATGATACACTTTTCCAGTTCCTGATAGACCACAGGTTTGTGAAAGGAACAGTGGACAGGACCCTCTTCCGGATTTCCCAAGGGGAAGACGTTCTCTTGGTCCAGATTTATGTGGATGACATAATATTTGGATCTCCAAATCTGAAGCTTTGTGAGAAATTCTCCAAGCTGATGACTGGGAAGTTTGAGATGTTAATGATGGGAGAGATGAACTTCTTTCTGGGTCTCCAAGTCAGGCAATCTGACTCCGGAATTTTCATAAATCAGTCCAATTATGCGAGGAACTTGATTCATAAATTTGGAGTTCAGTCCAGTAAAGTCTCACGTATTCCCATGGACACAAATGAGAAGCTGGATCCTGACAAAGAAGGAGCTTCAGTGAATCAGACTGAATATAGGGCACTGATTGGATCTTTACTGTATATGACTGCAAGTCGTCCTGACATCACTTAAGCAGTCAGAGTTTGTGCAAGGTATCAGTCTGATCCGAAGAAGAGTCATCTAGAGAGTGCCAAAAAGATATTGAAATACCTGAGAGGTACAGTCAATTTAGGACTTTGGTACCCTCTGATGACAACCTAGAACTGACTGGATATTCAGACGCAGATTATGGAGGTTGTAGGCTTGATAGGAAATCAACCACAGGCACATGTCAGTTTCTAGAGAGTAAACTGATCTCTTGGTTTTCTAAGAAGCAAACCAGTGTTGCAACGTCTACTACTGAGGCTGAGTATATGGCGGCAGGCAGTTGCTGCTCCCAGATCCTTTGGTTGAAGCAACAACTAAGAGACTACCAAATAGAGGCATCTCAAGTCCCAATTTATTGTGAAAACAATAGTGCCATTGCCATATCCCAAAACCCAGTCTTACACACAAGATGTAAGCATTTTATAAGAGATCATGTTGAGAAGAAGGACATCAGGATGGAGAGAGTCCCTACTGATAAGCAGAGAGCTGACATCCTGACTAAGGCTTTGCCTGAAAGCAGGTTTGTTGAGTTATCAGTAGAGTTAGGACTCCTTGACCCAGGCTTAGGAGATTTAGTCTGAATCTCTGTTCAGAATGTATAAGGTCAGGGGGAATGACTAACTAGGACTCAGGATGAAGGAATCTCAGAGAGAGAGTGAATGGTTGAAAGGGGAACTTTCAGTATGAAAGGGATGATCAGTATAGACTGACTAAGATTCAGGACACTGAATTCAGGGCTTGTCACCCTGATAGGTCACATGTGGTATCAGTCAGAATACAAATCTGACTGACTGGTATGTCTCCTGATTTATTTTGAGTCATCATATCTTGCCCGCATCATCCTTGATACTGTTTGCCGTATTGTCAAATCAAATCTCCTTGTCATGTAATCTCAGCCATTCATTAATATTTGGTTATTATTTATTGCAAATTATTTGAAATAAATACGAACATACTCTGACATGCATTAAATGCAAAGTGGGTGGGAATAGTTACCGATAAAGTTTTTGAATAATTACGTTTGAATATCGAGTCGATTCATCTCTGTTCAAGCATTTTTTTGTTTTGATCTAAATTGTCGAATTTCTAAGGCCTTTTAATCAGGATCGTTCATTTGAAAACCGATTTTATATAAATATAGGGAGTTATTTACCTTGCGTCTTTTACGCACTCAAAATTTCTCTTACCATATTTATATTCTCTCTCTGCAATTCATCTTCTTCTAACTCTCATATCTTCATCCATTGCTTCACTGTCTGCTAAGACCATCTTTGAGAACTTATTCCACCTAAAGGACTCAATTGCATGGGAGCCCACGGTAGATTTCTCCTCGAACCACGCTGACCTTCTTCCTGTCAAGGAGATGCTCGAGAAGGCTGGGCTTCTCAAATGGCTCTCCACCGGACCAGTTCGCCTTTACCCCAGGCCCGTAGCAGCGTTCTATCTGAAGATGGTAAAGAACAGTACTGAGGAGTGGGAGACGTGCATCCCTACTTCTGAAACGGTTGTTGAGAAGGGTGAATCTAGGGCTAATCATAAGTGGACCAACCTGAACCTTAGGGAATTGATAAGGGGCACCTTTGAACTGCCTAACTCTGGGGTGGTTCCTAAGGATCAAGGGATGGGGGATGAACAGGAGTATATCAACCCACTCTGCAAAGGGAAGGTGTTGGTGAAAGCTCGTCTGAACAAATCAGTGCTGAAACCTACTCCTAGGCACTTCTTTGATCTGATAAGTCAGGCAGTGATGGGGTGTACTAGAGGATTGGAGCAGATTTCATGCCCTAAACTGAACATCATGATGGCCATTGAGCGAAGTGCCAGTCATACTTTTAACTGGGAGGAGTTTTTTCTGGGCATGATTGTGGCCGAGCTTAAGAAAATTGAGCGGACTCCCGAGGGATTTGCTAAGTTTAAGAACAAGATGCACTATGGCACCAAGATATCCCTGATGCTGGAGAAGAAGCTGGTTTTCAGAGATATTGATCTGAACAACACCATTGAGCTACCCAGTAAAGTGGACATTTTCAGATCTTTATCTGACACTGTAGTGAAGAAGAGGAGAACCGCCAAGAAAGCTCCTGCACAGAAGTCCGACGCTGAGGAACTAGCTGAGGTGGCTCAGGCTAAGGCGAGCAAAGCTCAGGCAAGCGAGCCCACCAAGGCAAAGTCTTCCATATCAGCCCCAAAGGCGAAGCAGTCCTTAATCATCAAGTATACCAAGGTTGCTGAGAAGTCAGGAGAACCGAAACAATCTGCAGTTCCAGAAGATGTTGCTCCCATTCTGCTGTACCCGCAGTTCCTGACACCTTACCAGAACTGACTTTTGTCTACGAGCAAGACAAAGCTGATGAACAGATTCTATCTGTCGCAGCTGAATATGCTGATGTAGAAGTTCAGGAGAATGCTCCAGAGGGTGAGGAAGAGCAGCAGGCTGAATCGGAGGCTCAGAATGAGCAGTTCGAGGCTGACGAACAGGTCTCACCTGAAGCTCCTTGGCCATTTCCAATTCCTGACCAGGAGGGTTGGTCCGGTTTTGAGATTTTGGCTCGAAGACAATCACTGGAGCTAGTAGAGAGGAAATTCCCTGACCTTCAGGATGCTGAGAAAGAAGCTGTCGTGCAATTGCGCACATATGCTCAATTCAGAAGAGCCACATATATCCTGAAATCGGGTTGCTCGGAGCTAGAAGAGGGTGGGAAGCGCTAGGGGATGCAGAGGCGGCCCTCTTCGACTTCTTTGAGGTAACCTCCCTGAATCATCTTATCAAAATTCCTGACTTTGTGAAGGTAGTCAGGAAAATCTTTCCACTGGCTTCTTCCACTGAGCCAGCAACAGATGAAAGTCAGTTGGCACTAGCTCTGTTGCCTGAGTCTGCTCCAGAGGTTGCTCAGGAGAAGGAGCGGGAGACGGAGAAGGAGAACGTAGATGAGGAGATGGCAGAAAGAGAAGCAGCCAATGAGGTGATTAAGATTGTTGACGATGATCAGCAAGATGCGACTGACTTGGTTAGTTCATCGGCCAAGGATGCACTCCCCTGGTCCGGGATTGCTGAGGCTTCGGGAGAGGACCCTGAGGACCCTGATGAACTCGTTCATGTTCCAGGAGGTAAAATTCAGCGCAAAGCAATGTGGTCGCGCGCTAATGATGCCATGCGCCGTCAAATCAACATTCTGAGTTCGAGAGTTAATCGCTGCAAAGTCTACGGATCAGTTATTAACAAACGAATGAAGAGATATCAAGAGGATCAGGACGAGATGGTCAGTGCGTTCAAAGCAGGACTCGACGTCCACACAGGTTAAAGTATAACTCACGGTGTGGAGATCACAACTGCTGTTGGTCCGATTCTGGAGGCTCTGTCTGACTGCAAAATGCTGACTCTAAACAACATGAAGGAGCAGGAAATCTTCCTGAATCAGAAACTGGAGGATAAACTTGCCTCCTTCAGAGATGAGTTAAAGGCCCAGATTCGTGCTGAACTGATTGAAGAGATGAAAGCTTCTCACACTGAGCTTGATTCCAAGCTGACAAAGCTGAAGGACGAAGTCTATGCCAAGCCTTCAACCGAGGTGAAGTCAGTCTGTAAGGAGTTAGGATCAGAATTGAAAAAGGTTCATCACACTGCGGTGACCGATCTGAGTGCTGACCTTAGGAGGTTTGTCGAGCGGATTGAGAAGCTGGAATCGGTGGATAAGGAGAAGACCAATGAGTTCCAAATGCATGCAGGTCAGGTTGGTGAAGTAGTCGGCAAAATCAACATTGATGGTGCCAAAAAGGGGGAAGGAGTGTCGGAAGCAAAGAAGACCAAGAAGAAGAATTTCCCCCCTGAACTACAAGCTACTGAACGCAAGCGAACAAGGTCAGTTGCTACTGCAGCCGCCAATGAACCTGAATCGGAATCTGATCCGAAAATGGTGAGGCACTCCGAAGAGTCGAACGAGCCTCTATTTAAGGAGATGGAGGAGTCCATGTATCCAGGATCAACCACTCAGGCGAAGGTGGTGATGTCTGAAGCCGAGAAACAGGTGAAAATGAGGGAGATCTCACTTCACTGGCAGGTCAGACGCATGAAGGAAAGCAACGACTATCTCTCTTCCCAGGTTCAGAAGCAAAAGAAGGTGGCTTCCAGATCTAGGAAGAAAGCTCAGAGAAAGATGGTTGTCTCTCCGGATCAAGGTCCTCTTCCAACTCAGGCAGTTGAGAACTTCATCCCCATAGACATGTTGGAAAACTGGATTCCGGCAAGGAACAAGTGGTCATACCTGTACTATGTGGTCAGGTTGTGGGATAACGTGCAGGACTCGAAGGAAACAATCATGCACCAATGGATGATGACGGAGTATCCGGATCTCTGGTTCGAAATTGTCAGGCAGGCTGACATTGCTATGGTCGAGATCACTCCGCCTGATTTCATCAAGTATCCACCACCACTCTATGGGAAGTCAAAACAACTCGACAGGACAGCTATTCAGGAAGAGGCGACGCGAGTCGGAACAGTGCGGAATGTGCTGAAAGATTCTAGTCAGATGAGGCAGGTCCTTATCCGAGTGTTAGACATGTATGAAATCCCAATTGCCAAGTGGGATGGTGATGAGGAGTAGTTATCAGGAAAATTGTAATATCTTCGGGACACCCTGTAATTTTTCTACCAGTCAATGAAGTTAATCATTTTTTTTCCTGAGTACAACTTTTGTTGACTCTTGACTTTACTTTTCTGCATTCCATATCAAGAACGGTACTAACTCATTCCTTATTTTCATCTTATAGACTAAGTGCCTAGTTTGTCAGGTGGTACTGAGTTATTCTCACTGACTAAGTCAGTTGGTTGTATAGATGAACAGGAATTTGCTTAAGGGTTTTGGCATCATCAAAAAGGGGGAAATTGTTGGGACAATCTGAATGTTTTGATTAGATCCCAAAACCCCTGATGAATTTGCCTAAATACAGTGGTTCAGGATTGTCTAGTTCAGGATAGTCAGGTTAGGGATTCAGTTCAGGGGGAACGTGTTGAAGACTGAAGACTATTGGAGTCGACTCAATAGCCTGGAGTCTGAAGTGCAAATCGCCCTGAAGAAGCTTAGAGTCAGTCTCGCTGAAGATTGCCTGAACTGAAGCTGAAGTCCGAAGTCTGAAGATCCATCGTGAAGACAATCCGGAAGTACCATTGGGTGATGCTTCTACTGAGTACAATAAGCATGCTCAGGTCAGAACACAGTCAGTGAAGAGTAAGTGTAACTTATCTGGCTGAGCTGAATGCTCGTAAGACCTGACTTAGGCCTTGAGTCAGTTTATCTGACCCATGTAAGTCCAAAGCAAAAAGGTTACACATACTGGGCTGAATAACCTATCAGGCCGTGCTGAATGCACATAAGACCTGACTTAGGCATTGGTTCAGTTTACCTGATCCATGTAAGTCCAAAGCAAAAAGGTTATTCATGCTATGGGTCAGTTAACATTTATGTTAACATCTGAGAAACAAAGTGAATGTCAGTGGACTCCACTAAAGACAAACATTCAACCTGAGTTATTGACAAGAGGCTCGGAGCTTTGAATGTACGAGGAAGGACGAATGTCAGAAGGTCAACTAGCCGTTTGTACGGAGAGCCAATGATCTTTCGACACGCATGTACGGAGTCTGCGCAGCAGTTAATGCAGCATTCAATTCGTCTCAGAGTTGCAGGCAGCGGGACAAAGATTGCTAGATTAAGCATGGCAATTAGGTCAATAGTACATCTAGCCTGCAACCACCCTAAAATAGGAAAGATTTAGGTAGATCTCCTCCAACGGATCTATTTTGAATCTTGGCTATAAATATGGATAGCCTTGCACCCATTCAAGGCTAACGGGAAATTTCCAAGAGAAAGCTCTCAAGAATCCAAGCACTCAAAGCATACTTTGAACAACACTCTACAATTAAATTTCTCTAGTGTTGTAGTAGGATTCACTCTGTATTTTGCTTAGATCGATAGCTCTTATCCTTAGCATTATTTTTTATTGCTAGAGTTATCTTAGTTGGAAACCAAGAATACCAAACAACTCAGGGTGTGAGATTGGTTGGTTAGAAGGACTGGGACTTGTAAAACGCCCAGGGGTCAGTTCCTAATAGAGGAAGGTGGCTATTCGTGTCCCTTGGCACGTAAAACCCAAGTACATATCCTTAGGATTTTGAGGATAACTTCCTGTTAAATCATGTCGAGGACGTAGGAGTTGGTTATCTCCGAACCACGTTAAAAAGACCCTTGTGTGCTGATTTACTTTTGTGTTCAGGATCATAATTTGTCATACATATTAAACTGAGCATATTGCATCATTTTGATATTCAGGCTGAATCAATCATCCTGAGACTTAATACTGTGCACCAGCCCTAACCACCGTTTACTAAGCTAACTCAGAGAAACATTTTCAGAAACTAAAACGAGTAGAAACTAAGGGCTCACTTTCCGCACGTACTCTAGCTTACTGAGATAGTAGTCCAACTGACTAGCTTCCGAGTGGTCAGTATGTTTGTTATCTCTACTTAGCTTCTGAGCACATTACTCACACTCAGCTTATCTGACCCGTTACTGAATTGTCCCTGCTACCCCTGAGGACCTTCAGTTTACTGAGTAATTCAGGATATTCCTGACTGAGCGTGTTAGAGTATTTTTCCGAGTCTTTTGGAAAAATCTGACATCAGTGTATTCCCCCCATACACTATGCCAGAAAAGGGCTACGACAACGGGGAATCCCCTTTGTCGTAGGTGTTTTTCCACCATTGTGGATCGACTCATTGTGGTAGGTCCAGACTTTTGACAACGGGTTTCTCACCGTTGTCTTAAGTATTTATGACAACGGTGAATACCCGTTGTCTTTACTGTTTATTAACCGTTGCCTTAAGCATATGACAACATATAACTACCGTTGTATTTTCCTTTTATACTCGTTGTCTTAAGTATTTACGACAACGGAGTTTAACCGTTGTGGTAAATACCTAGGACAACACGTTTTGTCCGTAATGTTTACTTGTTATACCCGTTGTCTTAAGTATTTACAACAACGGTGTATAACCATTATAGAGTTTTAAAACCGTTGTGGTAAATACCTACGACAACGTATTTTTTCCGTAATTTTTACTTTTTATACCCGTTGTCTTAAATATTTACGACAACGGTATATACCCGTTGTCTTAAATATAATTCGTTGTCAAAACTATATTTTACTCTTTTTTTATTTCTGTTGTCATAGCTTATTAATATTATATATAGATATTTTTCATGCCATAAATTAAGAACCATTATAAATGTAATCATCATAAAATATCTCCACAATTCAAAAACCACATTAATTCATACATAGTTTTCAAACCACAATCGACAAATCTTCCAATTTATGTTGCTAATCTTCCAACTTCAACTTCAACATGTTCAAAATAATAAAAAAGCAATCGATCAACTTCAACTTCTGACCACTTCTAGTAAATTAGTTGTCCATGTATTCAGAAACATAGATAGTCCATTCCTCCCGCACATCATCAATTTCTTTTCTAGGGTAGTTCTTCTGTGGAAACTGTTAAAATACAAAAAAAATAAAAAAATGAGCAAAGCTTCTAATAAATGTCTAAGATATATCTTTCTATAGCTACGCAGACAAGAGAATGCAAAATCATAGTTTGAACAGATTTTTAAATGTTCTCTTGTAAGACCAATCATACAAAAATCTAAAACTATCAGCTCCTTCATAGAAAACACTTATGACGTATATAAACATATACCACATAACTCAATAATAAGACAAATTCTAAAGACCAAAACATAATAATATCATCAACATAAACTATTCTTACCACTAATTGCATCGAATCCGCTTCCACAACTCCATCAAACTCAATTATATCTTTCATGTAACGCAGCACAAAGTAACCACATTGCTCCCCGGTGGGCTGCTTAGGTTTCTAGGTTAGTAAAAAACTCGTTAAACACATTTTGATCATAATTATGAGAAAACGAAATACATATAATTTTACATACCTTGATTATATTCCATGGATTATTTTTCTTTGTTCTCTTACTTGCGACACCCGCATTAAAGATTATTAAGGCCCTAAAACAATAGATTAACGAGAGATATCTTACAATTTACACTAAAATTATCATTTAATAAAAAATTCACAGCTAGCTTATAAATTAATATTAAAAATAATAAACTTACATGTCCACAACTTTTTAATGCTACTTGCTCATCTCCCAATTCAGCAACTTTATCATTTATCTCTTTTCTTTTTTTACTAGGAGTGCTCTCTCTCACTGCTTTATTAGTATCCAGACTCAATTTTCTACGACGTCCCATTATTCCTCCAAACCTGTTCAACACAAATAAAATTTTATATTAGCTTGTTTTTAATGGATAGTGTACCTTGTAAAGCAGCAATACAAAATGTATAAATTAATGCTCACAGACTGAAAAACTAAAGAAATTATACAGCTAGTTCATAACTATCATGCTATGATAATCCAACTAATATTTTTTAATAAAACATGAATACTAAT